>JAVKPL010010554.1:0-45277 GCA_032173675.1 Gastrolobium villosum | reverse complement strand
TTTTTTAAGAAGTAAAATAAAAATAAAGTTCATGTATAAAAAATGGGAAAAATATTTCTACAGTTAATGCAGATAAGTTATCTGCATTTATTCCCAAAACGACGTCGATTTGGTATTGAAATATTAAAAAATTATAACTTTAAAGACTATTATAATCATGAAATAAATTAAAATTACAAAAATACCATGATTTCCGCTCAAAACAACGTCTTATTGGGCTTACTGCAGATAACTTATCTGGAGTAATGCAGAAAAAACGAACCATAAAAAAAATATTTTAACCTTGTATATTTGTTCAAATTAGTTTAGATTTGAAAATAAAATATAACTCCGATCTCCAACCAATTTTATTTCATTTACCGGAAAACAACAAATAACAAAAGATTTAAAATTATATATATAAAAAAAAACTTTAAAATTTGAACCGTTTCAACGTTATTAATCAATTTCACATAATTTCCCCCTCCGAGTATACCGATACGTGCCGCTGCCAAGTGCTAATTATTATCATAAGCGGAACATCATAACCTAAAAATATTAAAATTAGCAAATCATAAACTTCTTGTTCTGAATTTTGAAAGCATAATTAAATTCTTCACTTCTACATGGGGTTCATGAGTTTGTCAAAGAAAATTCTTTGAGATTGATAACTTCTAAGATCAACATATATTGCATGAACAAATATGGTACGTTTGTAAGATTTAAAAAAGTAACGGTAAAATATCCAATATTCTTATGGTATATTGGGATTAACGTTATAAAATTATATCCTGTTATTCAAACATTATTTTGGGTTTAGAATAAAAAAATAAAGAGTATTTTAGTAAAATATATGTTACATAGAAAGGTAAATTTTTTAAATTATGTTTTAATTTCAAAATGTTATTTTGGAATAACAGAAAATAACTTTATCTCTAATGGCAAGAGAAACACTTTTTCCATGAATTTTATATGAAAATATGTTTTCTATATTTCATAGGTTTTTTGATCGTTTTACCTTTCATTAATTGATTAATAACCATTTTGCCCCTTATTCAAAACTATCTACGAAACTGTCCCCCTTTAATCGATTAACTTGAAGATTTAATCGATTAAATGGTCAAAACTGGAAAAAAAAATGATTGACTTGAAGATTTGATCATATTGTCAACCTCGGAACGATGACAACGTTGAAGGCGAACAACAAACCCTTCCCGTCTTGCATATTCATCATAAAAATATTTAGCAAAATATTCAATCAGTTTTCCATGTATTGAGGTTATTTGAATTTTGGATTTTGAATTTAATGTAATAGGATATGATTGCGATTTGTATTTAATAAGAGCTGATTGCGATTTGTATTTAATAAAAGCTGATGCGTTTTGTATTTATTAGGATGCAATAAGCTCTTATTAAATACAAATCACAAGCAACTCCTAATACATTAAATTCAAAATTCAAAATTCAAAATTTGAATAACCTCCAATACCATGTTTGTCTCGTTCAATCAATGTTGTCACGTTCATTTGAGATATTTAATCGATTAAATATAAGTTTTAATCAATTAAATCAATTAAGAGGGATATTTAATCGATTAAATCTTCAAGTCAACCATTTTTTTTCAATTTTGACCATTTAATCGATTAAATATTCAAGTTAATCGATTAAAGAGGGACAAATTGGTAGATAATTTTTAATAATGGACAAAATGATTATTAATAATTAATTAAGGACAAAGGGTAAAAAAAACCATATTTCATAAGACAATTTTGTTCTATGCACAAATAAAAAGTGGATGAGACATACTTTTTTTCTTTTTCGTTCTTCTCTCTAGTGAGTCTAATTTATTTTTGTGTGTTGCATGGACAAGTTTATCTTATACAACATCAAAAAAATATTCCCTAATATAAAATTATGTATAAATCTAAAAATATAAAATTTACTATATCTGTGACACTTAATTTTAAATTAATAAATAGTATTATAAATATAACTAATAATAAGGACTAAATTAAAAATAATGATTCATATAAAAAATAAACTAAAAGTATTTTTTTAAGAAGTAAAATAAAAATAAAGTTCATGTATAAAAAATGGGAAAAATATTTCTACAGTTAATGCAGATAAATTATCTGCATTTATTCCCAAAACGACGTCGTTTTGGTATTGAAATATTAAAAAATTATAAATATAAAGACTATTATAACCTTGAAATAAATTAAAATTACAAAAACACCATGATTTCCGCCCCAAAACAACGTCGTATTAGGCTTACTGCAAATAACTTATCTGTAGTAACTGCAGAAAAAACGAACCCATAAAAAAAAAATTAACCTTGTATATTTGTTCAAATTGTTTTAGATTAGAAAATAAAATATAACTCCGATCTCCAACCAATTTTATTTCATTACCGGAAAACAACAAATAACAAAAGATTTAAAATTATGTATATAAAAGAAAACTTTAAAATTTGAACCGTTTTAACGTTATTATCATAAGCGATGCGTGCCACTGCCAAGTGAACCGATATGTGCCACTGCCAAGTGCTAATTATTATCATAAGCGGTACATCCTAACCTAAAAATATTAAAATTAGCAAATCACAAACTTTTTGTTCACAAATTAAACTCATTAATTAATTATTAATTCACAATAAATGATAATCGTTTATCGGCGAAAATCAACGATGTTAAGATATGGCTGTAAGAGATTGTAAAAAAAAAAGATTGTAAGCATAACCTTCCTCAAAAAAAAGATAGAGGTAGGTTACACTTACAACCTTTTTCTTTACAACTTCTTACAACTATATCTTAACACCGTTGATTTCCACCAATCAACGATTATTATTTTCGCAAATTAAACTCATTAATTAATTATTAATTCACAATAAATGATAACTGTTGATTGGCGGAAATCAACGTTGTTAACATATGGTTGTAATAGGTTGTAAAAAAAGGTTGTAAGTATAATCTTCCTCATAAAGATATCCTAAAAATATTTTAATAAAGATATCCTAAAGATATTTTTTCTAACACACACTTTCATTTTATTTGAATATTGATATAATTATTGTACCAAAAAAAGAATATTGATATAATTAATACCTAATAATTTATTTATTTATTTAATTATTTTCTTCAATTATTTATTTACTTATTAGTTAAACTATATTTTTATGTACATATGACATTTTATATAATTTTTTAAATTTAATCTCTCTTTTTTTAACTTTATCCCGATGGTATGTTTGTAAGATTTAATAAAGTAACGGTAAAATAGCCAATATTCTTATGGTATATTGGGATTAACGTTATAAAATTATATCATGTTATTCAAACATTATTTTGGGTTTAGAATAAAAAAATAAAGAGTATTTTAGTAAAATATATGTTACATAGAAAGGTAAATTTTTTTAATTTCAAAATGTTATTTTGGAATAACAGAAAATAACTTTATCTCTTAGGGCAAGAGAAACACTTTTTCCATGAATTTTATATGAAAATATGTTTTCTATATTTCGTAGGTTTTTTGATCGTTTTACCCTTCATTAATTAATTAATAACCATTTTTCCCCTTATTTTATACTATCTACGAAACTGTCCCCCTTTAATCGATTAACTTGAAGATTTAATCGATTAAATGGTCAAAACTGGAAAAAATTGTTGACTTGAAGATTTTTTTATATTTTCAACCTCGGAACGATGACAGCGTTCAAGGCGAACAACAAACCCTTCCCGTCTTGTATATTCATCATAAAAATATTTATCAAAATCTTCAATCAATTTTCTGTGTATTGGAGGTTATTTTTGGATTTTGAATTTAATGTAATAGGAGTTGATTGCGATTTGTATTTAATAAGAGCTGATTGCGTTTTATTTAATAGGAGTTAATTGCATTTTGTATTTAATAGGAAGCAATCAGCTCGTATTAAATACAAATCACAATCAACTTCTAATACATTAAATTCAAAATTCAAATAACCTCCAATATTATGTTTGTCTCATTCAATCAATGCTTTCACGCTCACTTGGGATATTTAATCGATTAAATATAAGTTTTAATCAATTAAATCAATTAAGAGGAATATTTAATCGATTAAATCTTCAAGTCAGGCATTTTTTTTTCAGTTTTAACCATTTAATCGATTAAATCTTAAAGTTAATCGATTAAAGAGGGACAAATTAGTAGATAGTTTTGAATAAGGGACAAAATGGTTATTAATAATTAATTAAGTATAAAGGGTAAAAAAACCATATTTCACAAGACAATTTTGTTCTATACACAAATAAAAAGTGGATGAGACATACTTTTTTTCTTTTCGTTCTTCTCTCTAGTGAGTCTAAATTATTTTTATGTGTTGCATGGACAAGTTTATCTTATACAACATCAAAAAAATATTCCCTAATATAAAATTATGTATAAATCTAAAAATATAAAATTTACTATATCCGTGACCATTGTTGTCAAAAAACTATTGTTACTTTTTTACGTTTTTGTCTAGAGTGGTGCGTGTTAAAACTCAAGTAAAATCTGTCTTTGGTAAAAACTGATAGAAACACCGTGTAAAAACGTAAAAATGTTTCATTTTTACCGTTTTGACAGTTTTTACTTTCTTTTTTTTGGTAAAAGGACCGTTTTTACTTAAAACTAAAAGTTTAACACACACAAAAAATTTATTTATTTATTTATTTTCTTAAATTATTTATTTATTTATTAGTTAAATTACTTTTTTATGTACATATGACATTTTATATAATTTTTTAAATTTAATCTCTCTCTATATATAATTTTTTTTTAACTTTATTCCTATGGTATGTTTGTAAGATTTAATAAAGTAACGGTAAAATAGCTAATATTCTTATGGTACATTGGGATTAACGTTATAAAATTATATCCTGTTATTCCAACATTATTTTGGGTTTAGAATAAAAAAATAAAGAGTATTATAGTAAAATATATGTTACATAGAAAGGAATTAGTGTAACGCCCTCCCTTGTATGCATCCAAGAGAGTCGTTTGCTAAGCGGAATTAGACTTTTTGGCGTCATTTTAATTACTGAAAAATCCTTTTGGTTTGTCTAATCAAAACTTATAGTTGAAATCGATTTTCTTCTACAATCAGAGTATATTTTCAAAATTTCCTTAAGTTGCTGAAAATATCATTTCCCTGACAAATCCTGCTGTCTTTAAAAATTCGTATAAAATCAGCCTCAACGAGTTAAAAAATATTCCTTGTGATCTAGAAAGAGCACGTCTGGGGCTTCGCGTGCATATAAAATAATAGTAAATCGGAGTTCGTTTGCCCCTTGAAACATAACCCGTAAGGTACTCGTAAAACTGTTAAAAATCAGCACTTAGTAAAACGTTCAAAAGTCCATTTCGCAAAACGTTTCCAAAACAGCCGTTGTTCATAAAAGACTTTAACAGAATTAAAATAATAATTTCTACAGTCATCCAGGTTCTCGACATATACAAAAATATATAGTCATCCAGCAATTAAACAGCAACAGCAAAAGTCCAATCAGGATTAATCAATAGCATGCATCCTTATAATCACGCCTTCAAATGTTCTTTCATCTTCCTGCCATTTTATGAAAATAGCAGCCCCAAAGGGGTGAGAATAATCCCAGTAGTGTGGCAACAAAACCAGTAATTTTTTAAATTATGTTTTAATTTCAAAATGTTATTTTGGAATAACAGAAAATAACTTTATCACTTATGGCAAGAGAAACACTTTTTCCATGAATTTTATATGAAAATATGTTTTCTATATTTCACAGGTTTTTTGATCGTTTTACCCTTCATTAATTGATTAATAATCATTTTGTCCCTTATTCAAAACTATCTACCAATCTGTCACCCTTTAATCGATTAACTTTAAAATTTAATTGATTAAACGGTTAAAACTGGAAAAAAATGGTTGACTTGAAGATTTTATCCTATTGTCAACCTCGGAACGATGACAGCGTTCAAGACGAACAACAAACGTTTCCCTCTTGCATATTCATCATAAAAATACTTAGCAAAATCTTCAATTAGTTCTCCGTGTATTGGAGGTTATTTGAATTTTGGATTTTAGATTTAATGAAATAGGAGTTGATTGCGATTTGTATTTAATAATAGCTGATTGCGTTTTGTATTTAATAGGAGTTAATGGCATTTTGTATTTAATATGACGCAATCAGCTCTTATTAAATACAAATCACAATCAACTCCTATTACATTAAATTAAAAATTCAAAAATCAAAATTAAAAATTTAAAATTTAAAATTTAAAATTTAAAATTTAAAATTTAAAATTCAAAATTCAAATAACCTCCAATACCATGTTTGTTTAATTCAATCAAAGCTTTCACGCTCATTTGGAATATTTAATCGATTAAATATAAGTTTAATCAATTCAAGAGGGATATTTAATCGATTAAATCTTCAAGTCAACCATTCTTTTTCCAGTTTTGACCATTTAATCGATTAAATCTTCAAGTTAATCGATTAAAGAGGGACAAATTAGTAGATAGTTTCGAATAAGGGACAAAATGGTTATTAATAATTAATTAAGGATAAAAGAGTAAAAAAAACCATATTTCATAAGACAATTTTGTTCTATGCACAAATAAAAAGTGGATGAGACATACTTTTTTTCTTTTTTTTCTTTTTCGTTCTTCTCTCTAGTAAATCTAATTTATTTTTGTGTGTTGCATGGACAAGTTTATCTTATACAAAAACAAAAAAATATTCCCTAATATAAAATTATGTATAAATCAAAAAATATAAAATTTACTATATCCGTGACACTTAATTTTAAATTAATAAATTGTATTATAAATATAACTAATAAAAGGAACTAAATTAAAAATAATGATTCATATAAAAAATAAACTGAAAGTATTTTTTTAAGAAGTAAAATAAAAATAAAGTTCATGTATAAAAAATGGGAAAAATATTTGTACAGTTAATACAGATAAGTTATCTCCATTTATTCTCAAAACGACGTTTTTTTGGTATTGAAATATTAAAAAATTATAAATATAAAGACTATTACAACCTGAAATAAATTAAAATTACAAAAATAACATGATTTCCGCCCTAAAACAACGTCGTAGTGGGCTTACTGTAGATAACTTATCTATAGTAACTACAGAAAAAGCGAATCCATAAAAAAAAATATTTTAACCTTGTATACTTGTTCAAATTGTTTTAGATTAGAAAATAAAATATAACTCCGATCTCCAACCAATTTTATTTCATTGACCGGAAAACGACCAATAACAAAAGATTTAAAATTATGTATATAAAAAAAAAACTTTAAAATTTGAACCGTTTCAACATTATTAATCAATTTCACATGATTTCCCCCTCGGAGTGAACCGATACGTGCCGCTGCCAAGTGCTAATTATTATAGCAAATCACAAACTTCTTGTTCTGAATTTTGAAAGCATAATTAAATTCTTCACTTCTACGTGGGGTTCATGAGTCAGTCAAAGAAAATTCTTCGAGATTGACAACTTCTAAGATCAACATATATTGCATGCACTCATGATCTATTAATCTGATTTTTCTTCCTATTTTAATTATTTTTTAGCTTAATTTTAGGTGGCTTATACTTATACATGAATTAATATTCAGTCTATGTTGCCCATGAAGATAACATGTTTGAAAGAAATCCATGATGCAGCGATTATGGTTGCACCATGGTTCTTGAATGGATAATTTGAATCTAAGCCACTGAAGGCCTTCAAATTAAAGTTTACATTATGTTCAAAACAACTTACAGATCGAGCAAACTAATTTTAACCATGTTGGTAGCAAAAGGAATTCTAATGATCCATTAGAGGAAGCATGAAGTTTTAATTTTTAAGCCCCAACATTCTCTATCAGGCATATCCCAACCTTGTTCTGTATCATGTGGTTCTATGTGTTCTAGACATTATGATCCTAAGAACGCAAAACAAGGCACAAACTCCCTTATTAAAGTAATCTGAAGGAAACATAATCATAAACAAAGGGAAACATACAAACTGATTGGACATGATTTCTTCCTAGTGTTGTTTGCAAATTGCATTTGCAACAAACATCTCTGCCTTTAATCACACTACCTAGAAACCGATCCTCCTAAGGCCAAATTAAACCTGTTGCTCCATCTACAATCAGATAAGTAAAAAAGATGAGATATTTAAAAGGACATATAAAAAGCACTAGACAAGAAATATCATCATCCCCTTACCTTGAAGAGAGTCTCAAGCTTGCTTTTCACCAAGGAATACTCTAGTTTTACCTGTTGCAAGCTTTTAAGACACCTGAATACCAAGCCTTTTTTTTCATATCAGCATTTGGAGATTTTCCTCTTAGGAAAATATATATATCAAACCATACACACAACTAGGACATATGATGTTTTGACAAGATTCATAACCATCGGATATAAGAATTTTGATATGGAATTTTCAAGAAGCTTACCCTTCAACATTTTGCTCCTCACAAGAGTTTCGGAAGGAAATGCAGACTGTGTGAACTCTCTGTGCACCAATGCTGCATTTCCCAATAACCACAACCACTTCATCAAAATTATAATAGTTGTAGAAACACCATATACAGATCACCAAGAGGTATTATAATATGTGTGCCAAAAAGGTTTCATAAAACTCCATTCATTAATATTTGTGTCGGTAGGTGTTTTGCAATCTATCTACCCAAACCATGCCTTTGTGTTGCATGTGATTGACACAGTGACAAATCCTGTCAATAGTAATTGACAACACTTGTTAAGAATGTACTATTTTGTGGATACATTTTCACCAACTTAAGAAAGCAAGACCAACATTCCCAAGCTCCCAACCATTTATACAAGTTAACATGCATCTGGAAACTATTTTTAACCCTTTAACTTGTTTGAGTTGGATTCTATATTAGGTTTCAGGCATGGAGAAACTAGTTATGAAGAAATTACCTGGAGCTAGTACCCTTCAACTGGTGAACATGAGCATCCAACCTTTTAAAATCAATGTTTGTCTGGCCTCTGATTGAAATGAATCAAAATTGAAATTTGAGGTTTCAAAAGAGATTCCCAAAGATATATAAAAACAAGGGAATTATTTTTCACTTACAGTGCTTTTGTCAGCTCATTAAGAAGCCTCTGTGCATCTTTAGAAAAGAGAGTTACCACTTCAACCACAAAATCTGGGTTACTTTCATCTTGAAGTTAAATTGACCATCTTGAAAGACCTTTTCAAATAGAACAAGAAAGACATCACCAAAACTAGGCTTAACAGTGAGAGATAGAGAGGGAAAGCAGAAAACAGATGCAGTGAGTAATACAAGAAACATGGTTTATGAGGCTTTAACTTTTACTTCACTGTAATGTATAATGACAATTGTATAGCATGCTTACCTCTTGGAAAAGGGTTGCAGTATAATCAAAGAGTTGCCTCTGTAGCTGAACCAAGCCATCCATTATTGGTCTCAAGTTTAACCACTCACTCAAGATCATAGGGAATTGTGTTACATTATTTTCTTGAAATCTAGCTTATTTTCTCTTTTTCTTTCTTTTTTTAATTTCCATTCATCAACCCAAGGTGGTGACTTGCCAGTTGGGGTAATGGTAATTTTTTTCGAAATTTAGACTTAGGACCTCTCATTCTTGCTAAAAATAAACATAGCTTGCTATTTTTTGAAGTACAAAGTAAATGTAATAAAGCGAACCTGATTTAAGAAGGTTAAATGGGTATAAGAATCACTTTAACCCAAAATCTTAAGGTGTTAGGTGAGAGATTTTTTAATTGTTTATATTTTTTCTCTAAGATACCTTCTCACACAATAGTTTTTTGGATTTAAAGCGTGAATATGAACTAAAATTTTGATACCATATAAAAAATTAGTTCAAGGCTTATGTGAAAAACAACAAAATGAACATTTAACCACAATTGGAAAAATAATAATAAGAAAAAACAACTTACAGGGCTAGTTTCGAGTTTAGATTGATTTGCTATTAATTTTGCACTTTCACTAAACATAAAAATGACAAATCATAGATAATAATAATAATAATAAAAATATTTTTTGGACCTTGTAAATTCCTCGCTTGAAATTAGTTTCCCACTTTTTTTTCACCTGGTAAAGTAACAAGCTATGATTAGCTAAATATAAGACCTTACTAGGTGGACTTCTAGATAAACTTCCGCTTACACTTAAATATCCCAAACATGTCACAAGGAGCATGTTTGTTTGGCTTTTTATTTTTTAAAATAGTCTTTATATTATATTTATTTTAAAAATGTTTTTTACAAAATTAAACTTATTTAAATTTTTAATAAAATATTTAATCTTTTTAAAAAATGTTTGTCTTTTGATTTCTATTTTTTTAAAAGCTAAAAATTTTAGTTTCTAAAATAAGAATTTTTTTTTGTTATTTATGCTTTTTTAAAGCAGACATCGAAAAAATTTTATAATGTGAAGTCTTTTTTTTTTTTTTTCTTAAAAAAAAGTAGCTTTTTATGCTCGGTATGAATTTGCCAAGCGATCTTGGGCCTGTAAAGTGTGATTCATGATATGGAGATGCTTCACTCCCAGCCCTCATGTACGTAATTGTTTGCCAATGAACTCTCATGTGATCATCTTTAATGCTCCAGAGGTTCTTTGAAGTTTGTATTGCGTGAAAAGAGATAAGAAAATTTTGAAAATGATAAATTTTATTCTTACCAAAAAGTTCGTTAGTGTTTATGCCAAAAAAAAAAAAAAAAAAGTTCGTTAGTGGAAAAATTAAGGAATTTAATTTAAGATGTTCATATAATATCTATCCTTCATAATTTCTTAAAAGAATGATTTATTCTACCTATATTTTTTTGTCTATGGTGCTTTTCATTCTTCAACACCATTAAATTATAATCTCATTTTCTTTTATCATTTATATTTTCTATTGAAATTCTGATTTAATGATGTTGAAAAGTGATAGGCAGAGAAAAAAAGTAGTTTAAATAACTTATCTCTTTCTTAAATTAATTATTTTCTAATACTTAATTTTTAAAATATTTTAAGACGTTGTTAATATTTCATTTTTAATTTAGGATATTCTTGACATTTTCTATAATAAGTACAATTTTTGCACTAAGGAATCAAGTGAAATTCCGAATACGTTGTAACCAATTTAAGTTATAAGTTCGGGAATTTAAGTTATGTAAAGGGAGTGTATTGGATTCGAATATTAAAGGATTTTAATGAATTATTTTTGAATAAAATTTTTTATTGGTATTCAATTACGATTTAAAAAGGATTGAAATAAAGTCACGTGGTATTCGATTAGAATTTTAAAAGATTATTTTAGAGTCAGTCCAAATTCGTATTCAATCACAATCTCACCCTAACTCCTAGGATTTTTTGATAGTTCTATATTGCATTGTCTTCTTCTTCCTTTTGGTGGGTCAACCCGCTCGAAACCGAGTTTAGCCATGGGAGCTTTGTCAAAGCTCAAAAATAACAGATTTTTGAGCGATTTTGATCACAAAATAACGCAGAGACAACAACCCAACAACATTCTAATATAATTTATCTCAAACACCAGATTTTGGAGCAATTTTTGAAAGTTTAAAAACAAATTTTCAAGTTGTTATTCATGATTTTTCTTGGTACGAAAATATATTTTTGTATTAATAACAACATAAAACAGTGAAAAAATAATAAGGGAACAAAAACCCCAAACCAATTTTCATTTTATATCAATGAAACAAGATCGATTTAAAGAAAGATTAAAACTTTAATAACATGAACCCTATGTTTCATATAATACATTCATGAACGAAATTCCTTCTCTATAAGAAATGATTTCAATTAATTCTTGTGTCAATTGATTACTAAAAACTTATTTTTCAAAACCCTCCAAAGCAATTTAAGATTTCAATGTATGGATTGATAATAATTTGAGAAATTTTCTAAATTTTCATATAATAAAACCAACAATTCAAATTCAAAAATTTCCAAGAATAATAAATAAAAACATACATATGATATATGGTTAGAAAACTTTCTTCACGTAGAACGAAAATCTCAAGGTTTACAAGATCAATTGTTAAAAATTCCAAACAAAAAATTATCATGATTTTTACAAATTGAAAAAATTATATTATGTTTTACTTTTTTTATTAATATCATGGCATTTCTTTGTTAACTTTTTTACTGACTCTTGAAATTTTAAATGTTTGTTAAAAATTTCATATGATTTTTTAAAATTTTATAAATTCATATTGTCCATTTAAATCTTATAAATTCTATTAAAATCCTTTAAAATCCAATATTATGAAATCTTGATTATAAAAAAGTCTTTTAAAAAAATCTTTAAAATCTCTCCAATTCTGAATACTCTTTTAAAATTTATAAGATTTTTTATCTCAAACAAAATCTTTTAAAATCCTACTCCAATACACCCCATAAAATTACCCCTACTTACAAAAACAAAAAAGTCTATATAACTGAAAATAAACTCGCCAATACAAATATTAATCATATAAAATCCATTTACGACCCCTGTTGAGTTAATAATATGAGTTATGAGCAAACTTTTGGTGCAAAGGTGGTACATATCACTTCCTTTCAAAATCTGCCATTTGTATATATTTTTTATTATTTATTTTTTGAGGGAGAATATTATGACAACCAAGTTATGTTAGTACCAAGTGACTACCAATCAATCTTACCGTTAGATCGATTATCTTGATCCAATGGTTATATTTATTTTCATCTTTGTATGGTCATTATTTCTCAAATTTAATACTTTATATTTATTTTCACCTTTGTATGGTTATAATTTCCCATATTTAATGCTTTCACAACTTGGTTGATTGGTAGTCCTTCCCCCCTTGATTGGTAGTCCTTGATAGTAACACAACTTGGTTGTCTCAATATCCTTCCCCTTAATTTTTTTTTCATCACACTTTCATCTTCTCTCTATTTTGATTAGTGTTCCCACTGAATACATGGTACCACTATGGTACATTAAAAATTTCCGAGTTACCCTGCTCGGTTTAATTGACCCCATCATTTGCTACCCATATAGCTGGTGATATTTCTATTAACTCCTCTTCATCGTCCTCGTCATCATCGTCAGAAATCCAGCCATAGCAAGGTCTACGCCTTTTGTGACAAAGCTTCCCCACAGGTTGTGAAGACTTTGTCTCAGGAGAAGATTGCGCAGTACTGATTCCATGAATTTCACCCGAGGCCAATTTCCCTGCTGGCTGACAATCTGCAAGACAGTAACACACAAGATAATGAATCACAAATACCTTTAATCACTCATTTAACCTTTGCTTCAAAACTAATTAAAATGTATTAACAAGGATAGGAAACCAGATTCATTGTCACCTGATAATACAGTGTCTCTAGCCTTGATGGGAAGTTGATTACCAGTTGCCCTGGTTGCTGATATAGTGTCAGCAACCTTGATGGAAAGTTGATTACCAGGTTCAGTGGCTGCTGATGCAATGTCTAAAGGCTTGATGGGAAGTTCATTACCAGTTTCAGCGGTTGCTGATACAGTTTCCACAGCCTTGATGGGAAGTTGATTACCAGTTTCACTGGCTCCTGATAGAGTGCTTATGGCCTCATTAGTTAACGGTGCATGGTCAGAAGTTTCTGTGCTGTTTGAGCAACCAGCAGGTGATACCTCACTGGGACCATCTCCTGCTATCAAACCATCCTTCACACAGAACTGGACATTAGGCTAATTTTTATGGGTCTGCAGGCCACGCTTTCCACAAGTTTTAGAAATGAATTACTCAAAAAAATCACATATAGCCTCTCAAGCAATGTTAAAATAATAATCTCTAATGATCTGCCAATACTTGGAGCTATTAAACTTTGAAAGGAAAAAAAAAAGGTAGAATAAGGAATGATTATGATTTACAAGTAATATTGGGATTGCAAAGCAGGATAAACAGAAGAATTCATATATATAATAATACATTGGGAGTGGATCCACTCCCATAATACATTAGAGGCAATGAACAAAAAGTGTTCCCATGGGGCACAGTGAACCACATAATCATAGGAAATTTTGAAAGAACTCTCGGGAGTGGATTCTCTCATGTGAAAAAGTGGTCATGTTATTTGATCACAACAACTCATTTAAAAATTATACATTTTTTTCTCTCTTATCTCATCATCAATAAGTGGTTGTGATCAAATAACACGATCACATAACCACTTTTTCACATGAGAGGATCCACTTCCAGAACTGTCAAAGATTAATTACATAAATAGAGTCTGTCTAAACAACCCCAGAAAGGAATACTACGTTTTGGGAGACACAGAAGCTAGTTGCTGCCCACGACATCATCTTGGAATTGAAACAAAATTGAATTTGGGAATACATGATTCATAACCAGAGCTGAAAGAATGGAGGACAAACTAATGGGAGACGCAATTGTAAGTGTCAGACAAAAGAGGATTGCGATTGTTGTTACCTGTAGTTAAAAAACAACAACAACCAGATAATGATTAACTTTTAATTTGTAAGCCACCATCAGTTAATTTCTCGCAGAAGAATAAATCTATCCACACATTTATAGCTCCGAGTTACAACTTTCCCTGGCAAGTGTAAATATTTCTATCATGATAAAAAAGTAATGAAAACTACTTTCGAGTTCACTGATGCTTGAGAGTAGAGGTTCTGAATTGATAAGAGATACTAATAATGTCAAGAGCAAACTTAGCTACGGAAGTAACACAACAGGTAGCCACTCACTATCTTGGAAACTAGCTGTATAAAGATCTCTGATCCAACCTCCACAGAAAATTATCCTTAGGCATATTCGCCACCCGATTCCCTTCTCTTTCCATTAGGTAAAACGTAGTCTAAAAGTCTCACCTTGTAGGTTTTGTTAGAGGAAAGGAAACAGAACAGAACTTTCAAAGGGAAAAACATTAAGAAGCATCTTATGCTAAAGAACTAATGAAGTTCTGCTACAAAAAAGCCAAAAAGAATAGCTTAATTTTCCTGAAGTGTTTTATGTGAGAACCGGAGCGGTGGTAAAACTGTTCTTTCATGACTGAAAGGTCATAGGTTCGAATCCAGGAAACAGCCTCTTTGCAATTATGCATGGGTAAGACTGCGTACAAGGATTTCCTCCACCCCACACAATTATGCAACGGTAAGGCTGCGTATAAGGATTTCCTCCACCGCACGCTCGCCACCCCACGCTCGCTAGTAGGGGTTTTAACAGGAAGTGGTTTTCTGTAATAATGAAGCCTTGCAAGTAAGCAAGTCCACAAAAGAAACCTAAAGGCTCATTTGGATAAATCATAAATGAAAAGGGAGTGCAATAAATCAAATTTAACAAAGGAAAGAACCATCCCGAACATCACTTATTTGGATGTTATTATAAAAATGGAAGATAGAAGAAGAAAGCAAATAATGTAAAAGAGAGCATATAATTAAACAAGGTAGATAGCCAAATTTCTCTTAAAGGAATATTATAATGGTGAGATTATATATATATATATATATATATATATATATATATATATAGTGAAATGATCCGTTTACAAATTTTTTTTACAAATTACATTATATATATATATATATATATATATATATATATATGGGTCATACATATTGATTTGAAGTATGACAGGTCATACACTGTCATACGTAGTTGTAGTGTGTAAGAGGTATAATATATATATATATATATATATATATATATATATATATATAATCTATACTGTGTTGTATGAATAAATAATGAAACAGTAGCAGAGTTTAAAAAGGAAGTTACTTGAGGTGAAGGAGTGGATTGCTTTTCGAGAAGAGTGTCAACGAGAAGAGTGTAAGAGGAGTCTTCGATAAAAACCCAGCCTTCGTTGCCACCATAAACCTGAATAATACATAAACAAACATTATGTTATGAAATGATATTTGTAACTGAATGGATCAAATTAAATTAAATAAAATTAAATTACTTTGAGAAGTTGATCAACGGTTCGTCGGACGAGTTTCTTGGGGAATCCATAAGGGGACATGTTGTCGAGGGCTGCATCCATTCGAGTCAGCTTTCTCTGCAAATCACAAACACACAACAAAATTCAATTCAATTTGATTGAAGGAGAAAACAGTGAATGATTCAGTGGGTGAAGGTGAAGGGGAAGTTGAAACGACCTTTGCGGAACGTCGTGTTGGCGCCATGGGAAAGGAAGAGGGGATAGTAACAAACGAGATTAGATTAGGGGAGAAGGAGAGTTTGGGTTGAAGAAGAAGAATGCAGCGTTGCTTTGTTTTGGAACGTTTCGTTTCACACTTGCATTTGCAGACTACGCACATACAATTGCAGTTACTACAGTCAGTGTCAGAGCGACCACAGGGACGTTTTAAAAACTCTTGATTCAAACCATGATATAATTATGAGTCAGCAAGTGCATTTCCCATGACATATGATCTTTTGCAAAATACATTTTAAATTTTTTACCATTTTATCCTTAGTTAAATTTAAGCTTATCACTTTGTCCCGATTCGAAATCCGGAAAAGTAATTACTATTTTAAAGGATATAAAGTTATCATTTTAGATGAGAGAAAAAAATAAATCATAAAAAAGAGAATATGGGTCTCACCTCTCTTCATGAAAATGAAAGAATAGAAAGTGTGTCATTTAAAATAATACATCTTTTTCCCTTTAAAATCTTATAACAATTTGTGTCTCTTTCCAATCGCTTAACGGGAATACACAGTTATAATTGCCATTTTTTTATAACAATATAAAAAGTACATTTTCCTATAATAATATAATCTTTTGGGAAATAGATTCTCGGGGTTTTGACCCTTTTACCCCCGTTAAATTAAAATTTACCGTTTTGCCTTATCCCAAAATTATATAGCAATTTGTCTATATTTGAACGTTGACCGGATCATATAATACATTACAACATCCATGTAACGAATTAACTAATATATTTGATTATACAAAAATACACGATAATCAATTACACAATGAATTGAGCTATATAATTTTATTTTATTTTTCATGACATTTTTTAAATCAAATGAGTTCTATGGTCATATGCTCATAATATTGGACTTGAGGAAGAGTTTTGTGGTATCACTATCACAAGACCTAAGGTGACACTAAATTTGAGATATTTTAATTCTAAAAAATGTCATATTTGATCATAATTTTTGATATTAAATAAATTTTTAACATATATAATATAATTTATATTTAATATATATTAGTTTTCATAACAAGTCATATAACCAATCAAATATTTAAATCTCATAACATAAATATAAATATAAATATTTTTTCATACTTTGTTAATTTCTCATGTCAAATTTCATAACAGAAAAAAATTAATTTATAAATTATTTCTTTTATATTTAGTTAAAAAAACAACCAAGATTGTTTATAAAAAAAATTAAGATTAAAAAAAAAAAACGTGTCCCAGCGTGTCCGAACATTTACCACGTGTCCTAAAAAGTTGACTTTAAGTGAAAAATTTCAGTTATGTCGGATAAATTAATAATTAATTAAAATTTGATTATTACGTTTTTCCGAGGGTGTCGGACGCGTGTCCGACACGTAAATTTCCAAAAAAAATTCGTGTCCATACTACCTAGGGTATCACTATCGCAAGACCTAACGTGACACTAAATTTGAGATATTTTATCGAAAAACTTCAAAAAAAACCATAATTTCTGACTCAATGGTTCAAATCAGATATTTTTTTTGATTTCATGTAACTTTCTGAGATGAATGCGTTAGCAAATAACCAGTGGGGACTTTATCAATTTTTTTCTTCAAAAAATGGCTCCTTGTGCCTTATTTGACATATTTTATCTCTGTGGATGATATTATTTAATTCCTTTCTCTTTTTAAAACAAAAACTCATGATTCACCCTTATTATAATAATATGATTTCGGGGCATAGATTCTTACGTCTCAGTTTAAGATATTATTTTAAGTGAAAAATTTCAGTTATTTATTTATAAATTAATAATTAATTATTAATTCAATTATTAAGATTTTTGAGGTGATACGATGACATTAAAATTAAATAAGTAAAATCTATAGGAACATATAATTTTATGCCGTGAGTAGAGGTGTTAACGGGTCGAGCCGAGCCTTGGTCTTAACTGGTCAAACCTGTATTTAAACGTGTCCGACTGGCCTTAGCCAGTTACCTGTTACGAATATAATATTGGCCTATGGCCTAGTTAATATTTAAAAAAATGTGTGAATTTTTTTTTAAAAATAAAAATTAAAATATTTTACAAAAAATCAATTTTCAAATTACGAAACCTTAGCTTCCAATTTGCAACAATAATTTGCTTCCAATTTGTAGCAATAATTTACAAAATCTACAATAAATAAATAAAAATTAAAGTGAGAGAAGCGTAGATAACAGACTATATTATAAAAAAATTTTTTTTTTAAAAAACTTTGCCCATTATAAAAAAAAGTGCCGACAAAAATAAAAAATAAAAAATAAATTGACACAAACGAGTAGTGCATAGTGGAATGAATGAGTTTTCGTGGGTTTGTTTGTGTGACAAGCGGTCAACGTTAACATAGAACAACACTAGTAATTCCATATATATTTAAATTCAATATATATTATTAAGCATAATAAAAAAAAATTTATAAATTAATTTTTTTCTGTTAAACCAATATGATGGGAAAAATTAACAGAGAGAGTTAACAGATTATTTTTAAAATTTATGTAAAATTTAAATATTTATTAGTTATATGACTTATCATTGACTCTTATATGTAAATATATATATTATGTTATATATATTAAAAATTTTATTTAATATCAAAACGTGTCCCAACGTGTCCAGATATGACATTTTTTAGAATTAACGTGTCGGCGTGTCGTGTTCCGTATCCGTGTATCATAGCGTGTAAGTATAGTAACGATGGATCTCATTTATATTTTACATTTCTAATTTATTAATTATATGAATTTATTGATTAAATAAAAGTAATGGTTAAAATAAAGTAAAAAAATATTGTTATTATTATTATTATTATATAATGATCTTGTCTGATATTAATAAAAATAATTTGATACTTTATTTGAAATAATTTAATTTAATATTCTTGTTTAAAAATCATTAAAAAAATATAGTCCAAATGTTTGGATACGGGAATCATTTAATGTTGATTTTGACCTTTGAATCAGTTTTCTTCAATTGGCGGTGACTTCTTTTCGGAAAATGAGTTGCAAATTATTATTATTATTATTATTTTTTGTTTGCATTACATAGGAATTGAACACACCCGATACATCTAGCACACACCTCACACCACTATGCTAATCTAGTGGATGAGTTGCAAATTTCCAATTACTCTTCGTTGTTCTAATTTTCTGTGTGTGATTTTGTTTTGTTTAGTAAATGTACATTACATTAATCAAGGTTAATGGGTGATTTATATAGACAATATTGTTAATTTCAACAGTTAAAACTAAAATTATGTTAAATCCAATTAAATTTAAAAAGATTTCTCTATCTGAAATTCAATAAATTTCTTACTTATACAAAACTGAAATAAAAAGTATTTAGAATTAAATCAATAATTTCTTTTCACCAAAAAAAAAATCAATAATTTCTAAAATAGTTGATTCCAAATTTGATTATATCAATCAAAATTCTAGTTAGTTATCACACCGGATTCGTTTAACAATTTATGAAGCATGGACACGACATGACACTACACGCCGACAAGTTAATTCTAAAGAATGTCATATTTCGATACGTTGGGACGCGTTTTAATATTAAATAAAATTTTTATTATATATAATATAATTTATATTTAATACATATAAGAGTCCATAATAAGTTATATAACTAATCAAATATTTAAATTTCATAACATAAATATAAATATAAATAATTTTTCGTACTTTGTTAATTTCTCATGTCAAATTTCATAACAGAAAAAAATTAGTTTATAAATTATTTTTTTTATATTTAGTTAACAAAATAAAATTTAGATTTAAAAAAAAAGTGTCCGAGCGTTGACCGCGAGTCGGAAAAAGTTGACTGCATGTCGGAAAAACGTTTCGGAGAGTTGACCACGTGTCCCCAAATGTTGATCGCGTGTCCGTGCCATACACGTGTCAGACACGCAAATTTTAAAAAACGTTGCGTGTTCGTGCTTTCCGGTTAACAATCATATCGAAAGAAATTTCAATGTTACATATTGCATATGAATTTATCATGAACTTTGGTATTAATTATAACCCTGATAATTAGATATGGTAATATGGGTTGAGCCCGGCGGGTTAACCCGTCAAAACAGGGCGGGTTGGGTTGAGGTTGTCAACCTACCAACCCACCTCAACCTGCTCCGCCTAAAAGTGAGTCAAAACGGATTTAACCCGCCGCGGGTTATATATATATATATATATATATATTTACAATTAGGTAGTATTTCATTAGTCTTTAAATTTTTGTGATATCCAATTTTTTTTTATCTTAGTACTTCCTAGAAAAAATAAAGAATAACAATTTTATTTATGACAAATGTTATTTATATATAAATTCCTAAAGAATGTTTGACAAATATTAATATACATTTAAGATTGAGAACATGGTAGTTAAAATCTCGATTTAAATCTGTGATTTTACGATTTTTTTCAATCAAAACGATTTCATCAAAATTCCAAACTCTTTTACCTTAGGATTTTACGTTTTACAATTTTTTTATCCTCTTCCGTTTTAGGTAAAATCCCAATTTTAACTATCATGATTGAGACTAAAAAAACATAGAGAAGTGTGAAATAAAATAAAATAATGTTAGAAAAATTCATAAAATATAATTTATTTTTGAATTTTAATTAATTTTTTTAATTAACGGGTTGGTGGGTTGACCCGCCAACTCGTCAATCCACCATAAAACGAAATGGATTTATTTTTTTAACCCATATTTTTTGACGGGTCAACCTGCCCAGCCCCATTTTTGGCAGGTTGGTGGCGGAGTGAGTCAACCCAAATTGCCACCCCTACTGATCATATATATATATATATATATATATATATATATATATATATATATATATATATATCTAGGCAAAATGATTTGTAATTTTTCTTCTATATAAACATTTAGTGGTCACATAAAAACTCTCTTTTGGATGGAAAAAAGATAACTATCTTAGGTGGAAAATAAATTATAAACCCTATAAATATTATATTTATTTCCACCTTTCATGGTTAACATTCCCAATAAAAATGTTTTACATTTATTTCCACATTTGTAAGGTTATTATTCCCCATATTTAATGAAAAAACTATTACGCAAAACGAATCATAGTTTACATAACACAATCACTTTTCCTACAACATAACTCTTATAATACCCATATATATATAAATACGTTCGTACATAGTTACACTATACGCGACGTTCAAGTTAGGCATGTTTAAATACTATTTTTAAAAGTAAGAAAAAATTAGAAAAAACTTATTTGATTTAACTTTAGAGTAAATACCCTTTTTCGATCCTCAACAAATTTTACGATACCTACTTTAGTCCCTAACAAATAAAAAGGTTATTCGTGATCCCTAATAAATTCAAAGTGACCCAATTTTAGTACTTTTGAGGGAGTAATATAGGTCTTTTTTGAATTTGTGATGGACCACGATTTCAACTAAATGGGTTCATTTTGAATTTTTAGGGACCATGAATAGTCTTTTTATTTGCTAGGGACTAAAGAGGGCATCGTGAAATTTGCTGAGGACAACAAAAGATACTTACTCTTAACTTTAAAAAAAACACATATTTCATTAATTACTATAAGTTAAAAAAAACACAGAACATAATTAAACATCCTCTTATGAAGTTTTGAACCAAGCAAAAAAAGAGAGGGGGAAATTATAAGTTGCAGTAAACTAACCCCGCGGAAAAGCTAGCAATATGGGGCTGAACCTGACGGGGTGGGTTGGGTTACATATTCTAACCACCAATCAAGCCTTAACTCGTCCCGTTGGGTTGTGTGTCAAAACAGGTTGGCGGTGGGTTTGGGACAGGTTGGCTCATCAGGTCAATTTTTCTTTTACTATTAGGTAGTATTTTATTTATTTTTAAATTTTTGTGATATTCATTTTTTTTTTATCTTAGTACTCTCTAAATAAAATAAAAAAGAAAAACTTTATTTATGACAAAGGTAATCTATGTATGGAGATAAAAATAAGTTTTGTAAAGAATGTCTGGCTGAATATTAGCATAAATTTAGACTTAAGATTGAAAAAAACTAAAGAAATTGTGATATGAAAATAAGTAATATTAAAATATTAATAAAATTAATTTATTTTTATTTTATTTATTAAGCGGATTAACCTGCCAAACCACCATAAAACAAGGCGGATTGACCCGCCAAACCACCATAAAACAAGACGGATTGAGGTTTTCACACGTTCAAGAGACAAGTCATGGTGGGCCAACCCACATCTGGCGAGTCGGAGTGGGCGGATCCATTTTGTCACCTCTCGACCCGCCCATAAAGAAAACGCAACTCTCCAAACATTTTGTATATTGTAGAAGCAAGGGTTACTAGAGTAACTTGCTTGATTGATCAATATGATACACAATTTTAAAAATTTATTAAAGTAATTTAATTTGAAATCAATTTAACAAAATGATACAATTTGAGTAATTTTGACCATGCTGGATTATGATTGTGGGATTCGCATCGTCATATTATTTTAATAAATAATTTCAAATTATATTATTTTAATAATCTTTTTTAAAAAAATTATATGTACTTGATTATGTAAGAATCAATTCAATCACACATGATAGAAGAGGTAAAAGAAAAAAAAGAGTGGAAGAAAAATAGAACATACAGTTTATTTTGATTGACCTAAATGTAAGGATAGATCCACCAAATCAATCACTAGTTTTGCCTCGTATACGAAAAAAAAAAATTGCGATCCATGCATTAAGAAAAAACAAAAAAGTGAATTTCACTCTTTTTTTATGTGTGCATGAGATTAAATTATTTTATGTAACATGATAAAAAAAAATTATTGCACTCGTAATAATGCACTTATAAGAAAATACAATATCCTTAGTTACAAGAGCGGAGTTCTCATTAGAATGTGACTTGAATCGTCAGCTAAATACCTCGTACATACTACAGTCACACTCAACATATTAATAAAGGGACGAAAAAAAAAAAAATATGCTCGAGGATTATGATGGTCCTTCCATTAACCAACTGACACATGTATTTTTTTATTTTTTTATTCCCTCATCAATCTCTCTCTCCTCTACCCCACCCAATGCTTTATGGGCCGGGACTGCCAAATTTCGTCTCTAAAGGACAACTCAAGAAAAATTACTACTCCTATAAAGTTTAGAACTGTATTAAAAAAAATATATTTGTAAATATATAAGTTATATAATTTTTCAACCGATTCATCATAACTCATTCGGTTTGAGCATGATAACATAACATCTATATATGTAGAGGATGACTCTCTTACTTTCAGAAACTCAGAAATAAAACTCTAGTTAAATAAAGGATTTTATTAGGCTCATTTAACATAAAATAATTGTAGAAAAAAAATAGATGGGTCCCGTAATTATAAGAAAAAAGGAAAAAAAAGAAAAAATTGAGGTAATAAAATCGAAGTAAGAGAACATAAGAGAAGATATCTTACGTGAAAAAAGAGTAATATTTCCTTTAAATAAAATATACACTTTACCACTTCAAACCTATTTTTTTTATTTATTTTTTTGGTGAAAAAAGAAAAAAGAAATAAGAAATAGAGAAAATAGGTTTGAAGTGGTAAAGTGTAAAACTTTTTAATAACACAACTTGAGGAGTCTATAGTTAAGTAAAACCCTCTTTACCTCCCCAAACCAACTGTGGTAAAAAAAAGAAAAGAAGAGTTGTCATATTTTGTTTATGCACTTTCAATATTTTTTATTTTTTTGCATTCTGGTCAAGTTGTTTCCTCCTCAAAATATAACAAGAGAAACTGAAACAGAGGACAAGATAGATAAATGGACTGAGTCGTGGTGGACACGATTTAAAGGACATTTGTTAAACAAGCGTCAATTGAGGCACAAAACAAGTCCTAGTTTTGCGCCAAGTGTGTTCCTCACATGCGCACCCTCTTCTCTCTCCCTTGGTCACGTGTCAATCCCCATGCACGTATAATAATACTTCTTTTCCCACTCCCTTCCTAAGCCTTCCTTAATTACAAAAATAAACAAAATAGAAAAGCAGTTTCACTTTGTTTGGTGTTGGTGAAGATGAACCAGGAGCAGCCTCAGAGGCCGCACGTGGAAGGCATAAAGTGTGGAGATGATATGAGTAAAATCGCCGGCGACGGTGGCGTGATATCGGAGTCCATCGGCGGACAGGTTCTCCATATGCTGAGAAACTCTCCTTTATTATTGTTAGTCTTTTTAGTTGCATATAGGTCCTTTTAATTCTTATTTGGTTAACTGATTTCGTAGTTTGTTCACAAACTAGAAGAAAAGGAAAGGAAAATTATAAATTAATCGAGGTAATAAATCATTCAAGACAAATAATGAGATATCTTATAATTGAAATACTTTTTATTTATAAATTCTTATAAACTATGATATGTAAGATAATTAAAGTGGTAATTAACTTTTTTGTGTCGCAAAGTTTTTTGATATAAAAAATAAGAGAGATTTTTCTTATTTTGGCCAAAACATTCTTAAATAAATTATTAAAAATGTGTCAAATATTACCATTTAGACATAATGTAATTTGCAAAAAAAACAAATAAATTTATAAACAGATATTTCCCATATCTTATACTATAGTGACGTAATTAAAGTGGTAATTAACTTTTTTGTGTCGCATATAATATAAAAAATAAGAGAGTTAAAGTGGGATCAAATTTTTTGTTAAAGATCAAAAAAGATATTTATTTTTATATTAGTTAACAACGTAGCAACGTACGGAGATGATTAAAACAACGTTTCTTATTTTGGCCAGATCACAAGGGAAAAGTTTTTTTTATATTCCTTATAGGAAGGAATTAAATTCTGTTACAGAATAATATAAATCATTAAATATGCTGTTACGTAACATTAAAAGTTTTGAGTTTACAAATTTATGCGTGGAAAAATTGTGAAAATCAGTTAGATAAGCAGGTTATTGTTATTGTTAATATATAAATGTTGGGCAATACTCTTAAGATTGAGTGAATGCCATAATTAATCAAAGAAAGATCTTAGAAAAATTTACAATTTGATTTCTTTTACTTTACAATTGTTGTGTTGTGCCTAATATAACAGTAATTACGAAACAGGTGGTGGAGCAATTTAGCCAAAAGGCTCCACTGAATACGATGACGCCACCTTCTCTTGTTCAAGACATGAACGTTGGAGTTGGTGGCGGAATCACCATTGGTGAAGCACTCGAAGCCACGGCTTTGACCGCCGGAAAGAAGCCAGTGGAGTGGAGCGATGCAGCGGCTATTCAAGCAGCGGAAGTGAGAGCCACCGGCCGCACTAACATTGTCCCCGGAGGTGTTGCCGCAGCAGCACAGTCAGCTGCCACCCTCAATGCTCGAGCAGCAAGGGACGAGGACAAGACCAAACTCGCAGATATTCTGGCGGTACGCATATTAAACCGTCATCAGAATTTCAATGATTTCATCACAAGGCCTTGCATTGCATTCTCATAAATTAAACTTACATATGGACAAGATTAATTTATATATATACATGGTCATCCTTATCTTATTTTACATGAAATAAATAATTTTCCCCCACACACAGTTACTCCCACAACTCTTTTTTTCTCTCCTCTCTTATGTGTGGGTCTCACTCGTATTTTTATTTTTATAACATGAGATAATTTTTTTTCTACAACATAAGAAAAATATATCTCATATATTTATATATGAGTTCCTCATTCCTGCTATAGCTGAAAATGAGAAAAGTTACAGCAAAACCACTAACACTAGGATACGAAACCGTATCCTAAACAAAAAACAATGGGATATGAAACTGTATCCCTACAGAAACAAGTGTTGTTACAAATTTTTCCATCTGCACATAAGAGCTATTAAAGCCTATATGTGTGTGTCCAAATCTGGTTTTAATTTATTTGTTACTTGAATTATTAGGTATAAGAATTCTTACTATATATGTAAATTATAAATATAATAAAAGATTGAAACTACATATCGGAAATATCTAATACATCCCTCTAATAAAAATCCAATACCTAATATGAATTTTCTGCTTATGTAATAAATCGATAGATAATATAAAATAAAAAAAAAGAGATTGTGACCTAGATTTTAGTCTTAGTTTTATAGTTTCGTGTTACATTTTATATTTATGAATTAATGTATTTATGTTGCAGTATGCGGCTTCGAAGCTACCGGCAGACAGAGCAGCGACGAGGAGAGATGCTGAAGGGGTGACGGGTGCAGAAATGAGAAATGATCCGAACCTCACTACTCACCCTGGGGGCGTGTCCGCGTCGGTAGCAGCTGCTGCTAGGTTGAACAAAACCAAAAACTAACTGCTATTTTATATATGGGAAAAAGAATTCTCATGTCACAGAAATTTTTTTTCTCCTACTAGTGATAGATTGAAATGTGTACAATAATTTTTTTTAACTTTATTTTTTAATGGGAGGTGGGATCCATTATATTTTGTGTCTATTGTAGGAGACTTATAGAAAAGAGGGACCCTTTACATATATATATATGGTGCAATTTGTAAAAATTTTAAAAAAAGTTTTTCAACATATCCTTCCCCTATATATATAGGAAATATTACTCTCCTTTTACATAAATATCATCTCTCATTTTCTCTCACTTCGATCTCTGTATCCCATCTTTTTTCTTTTTTTCTAGTAATGGTGGAACCTGCCTGTTTTCTCTCTACAAAATAAGATAACTATCTTACGTTAAATGAATAATAAAACCCCCATATATATATATATATATATATATATATATATATATATATATATATATATATATATATATATATATATGAAACATCTTAAAAAAGAAAAAAAAAACAAAGTGCGCACACACTTGAAAACGAATGGATTTATATTTTACAGGTTGTAAGTGTTAGAAATCTATAATTGCACAACATAAACAAAGTGAAAACGGAAAGAGAAAGGGAAAAAATTTTCGACATAGTAATTTATGCTAATTCATTTAATATAGGCTAAGATTAGCTTGTCTATATTATATTTATGTTATTACATGTCACTCAATTTATAAAAAAACATAAATAAAATTTAAAAAATACTAACAATAATTATTCGTGAGTCCAAACCCAACATTGTGGTCCTGTTAAGGTGCTAAATAGTTGTTTCTTCGCGGGCGTATTTCCTATCAATGTACTCCATTTTTTACATTTGTAACCCCATTATGTGATTTCTTTTGTGGTCATTAGTATGCTGTGTAGGATGCGGCGATTGCTTCCCCACAAGTACGTGGGTACTTTTTGTTTGTTTGTCAGATAGATATTAATGGATTCTCCAAATTCAAATAAAAGAATGTGTACTTTCAACTTTTGCTTCCTTTTTTGAACTTCTCAAAAAAGATACATCGGCTTTTGTTTTCCTGACTGGTATGAACCAAAGTACAGAAAAGTTACCGTGCAGATTTTCAGGTGAATTGAGAATCAAGGAGGAAGTGTAAAGGCCATTGTTATGGCTGATGAGAGAAGTATTTGGTAAAGTTTTAACAAGATAAGTAATGGAGATGGAGATGAATATGCCTATTCTAGAGATCATATCTACTATTTATAGAGGGGAGAAGATTCTTTTAGGAACAGGAAATGTGATATCATAATCGCTTTTAGCTTGTGGGTCTTATAATGATGTGAGGTTTTGTGATTCTTCACTTGTATAGGTCATCAATATATATATGTGAAGTGTAGGGTTATCAATATATATTGGGTGTGTGTATAGGTTATGTGTGCGGTTAAATAAGAGGAAATTATGTGCATAAAGGGTTCATGCACCTTGAGGTGAATAAAACGATAGGTCCCAGTCGTAGGATGCAAACACTTTTCATAATTTTCGGGTTCTTTTTCATTCTCTATACTTCCTTCTCTATTCGTTTCAAAATTCTTTGATATAAAGTTAACCTAAATTTTCAAAGGAGTTATAGAGTGTGCCTACCTATATTTGTATGTTAAAATGTTCAAGATTGTGTAATTAAAGGAAGATGTTATACTTATCACCAAGTTTACCATTCCTTATTATCTCTCTTATAACCTTAGGATAAAATCAAATTAACATTTGTCATTTTATACAAATTTCCTTTCTCTCTCTTCAGTTATTTCCTCCCCTCTCTCTCATTTTTTTCTTTTCAATATAATTTATTGACCACTATCTAACCATCTATCAGTTATACAAAAGGAGAAGTTACGCTTTCCTATAGAGACATTAACAAGTGGGGCCATGATTTAAAATAAAAAAAATTAAAAAGAAAAGCTGGTGCAACATTCTATGTATGTGTAGGAAAGAGGAATAGTGTTGCTGCGACAGAAAAAAACAAAATCCCTATAAAGATAGTAAAAAATAATAAAATTAGTTAGTGGCAAGTATAATCTGTTGGAGAAGAGCACAAGCAATTTGTGTTAAGGAGAAAACTTTCTCCAATGTTAAGAAGTAAAAACACACGGGATACTAATCAAAGTTTCACTATAAGAATAATGGGTTACAACAATCAAACATCTCTAGCCTTTCATTAGAGGTACAATCAAACGTCACCATATATGGTGGTAATATCAAACTTTCCTAAAGAGATCTCACTCAAATTTCTCTCTAGAGGTATTCAGATTCTTTTTCTCGTTTTTCTCACATATCTCTCAATCTCACACTACATGCTTATATAGGGGAGGGAGATAGTTCTAGACATTGAACCACTCAAAGAGTGTGTGCCTTGAGCCTTGCACCTTCGTTAATGAGCCTTGAGCCTTGCACCTTCATTTATGACCCTTGAGCCTTGCACCATCATTTATGGAGAGACATTGAACCACTCAAAGGGTGTGACTCTCGAGCCTTGCACCAAAAATGAAGAGTTACAACCTCTTGGGACTTCAGCCAAGCATTGAAGGAGGAACATGTTGAGATATATAGTCCCACATTGGTTGAAAAACAATTAATGTGGAATTTATAAGGCCTTGGGCACTCCCACCCTTTGAACTAACTTTTAGGGTGGTGTATCCTAAGATTTTTTACGGAACAACTCCCAACATAATCTTCCTCTATGTTAAAAATGTATTTATTTATTGTACCAAAAAAAATGTATTTATTTTTAAAGAATTATTCATGTTAGTTTCTGTTCGAATAGGTAATGCCTAGTTGATATATAATTTCTCTGGTTTCAACTTAAGATTGACTTAATTTAGTGATTCGATCTTTCTTCTAAGCTTTTACTAGTGATATGTCTTACTTAGAAATGAAAGGGAAGAAAAAAAAGAAAAACACTGCTCGATTGCATCTGATCGAAAACCAAAAGAATGGCCAGAAATCCGAGAAAAGAAGCAGAAAGCTCGAACCCTCGCAAACCAGGCTCAGCACGCCCGAGAATAACAAGTACTATTATCTTCATGGCTTCGGTTTGAGCTTGTCCAATAACCAAGTTTTGCTGTTCAAGAATGGCAAAAGTCTTTTGCTTTGTGCCTTATATCCAGGGTGCTTGAGAAGAACCCACGTAAGCGAAAGAACCTGGAGGTACGACCTTCCAGAACCATGTGGTACAATTCAAATCCAGATGTTCGATTGGTGAAGCAATTATTTTTGGGTTTATCTTCTATAATTTAACAAGAACACAAAAAATTTCCTACACATACAATATTAATATTTTGTGGGGCTCCCAGCAAAAAAAACTCCGGCACGTACGAATCTCTATAACATAACAGAATCATTTTTCTTATAATATAACTGTTATAAACCCATTATTTTTATGTGGTTGAAGAGACACCATATTTAGCAGGATAATTATCTTTATAAGCCAATTTTTTAAGAATTTTGTTATCCTGTTGAAGAATAGAAAATATTTGTTACTCGCATTAATTATTTAAAAAATGTTTTTTTGAGTTTTGAAAATACTACATATTTGATTTTTCAAATTTATTTTTTATTCCCTGACATATCTTAAAACATATGTTAAGATTTTATATTTTTTTTATAATGAAGGCATTATTTTTACATTGTAAATAACCAAACTAAAATTGCATTTATTCTTATTAAAATTCAGAAAGATGATACACACGTGTTTGATCTGTATAACATAATGATATTTTAATTATTGGGAAATGAATGTAACTTTTCAAATAGGTGATTTAGCGCTTGTTTGAGAGTTAATTTTAAGAGGGAAATGAATTAAAAAAAATTATTAATTTTTTTCCTTATTTATGATTTTAAAAAAATAAGAGGAATAATTTAGGGATTTTCACAAAATCCTTCTTATTCTTAAAATTAATATTCCTTTAATTTGGGAAATTTTAACTCTCAGACAAGGAAAAAGAATATCCTTCATTTTCCTTCTCTTCCTCCCCTCTGAATTCCTTTCCTTTCCTTTTCCTACACTCCCAAACAAAGCCTTAGGAACATACAAAAGAGATAATATCTGACAGGCTAGCACATATTAAATAGGTACTATACAAGCCAACTATCTTCATGTTTGATTATTAAGATGCAATTTACCCTTTATTTCAATAACTGTATAAACAACAATGAATGTGTAGAAAGACTTGCCGCTTCCCAAATACTTTGTTTTTTAGGCTCTAATAACACAATTTTTAAAATTAAATAATCACTCCAGAAATACAGCTTTTCAAACAACAAAATTGAAAACAAAAATAGCAAAAAGGCACTGGCATAGATATACATCCTAGAATAATTTTCACAATAACTGCAATTGGGGGAGGGGTGGTATTCAAACTATTTCTGCTCCGAGAGACACGTTCTAATTCAATAATTTCATAATGTAATTCCCATTTGTTTCAGTCAAAAATCAACCTGATATTATACATATCTTTACCATTTAAAGTAGCAAAAAAAGGCCTGGGCTCAAGTTTACAAAAAAAAAAAAAAAAAAAAAAAAACCTGGGCTCAATGTCAGACTCATTCTTCTCACTCTGATTGAGTACAACAAAATTTGGCAAGGGGAATGTAGATCCTCTCACTAAGACCATTTTAATAGGTTTCTTCATCTCCTTTTGCTGTTCCTGTCTTTAGAATATCTCGTTGTATACACCACACATAATTCTCTCAGCTGCTCAATTGTTTTTCCCAATTTATGGTTCTCCAAGTTTGACCCCAAATAAGTTGTGTTTGAGCTGGAAGCTTGGAACAGCAAATGGTTAAAAAATGGACCATATGGAAAACTTCGATCTTAACATGAGGTTGGGCAATTATGGGCACGTGGCTGGTGGAGCTGAGAATGTATGGTTGACCACAATTCATGACAGAGCTATAGCAAGAGAAGACTGGGCAAACCTTCTATAGGTGGTTCTAGTCTAGTCTACAGAAAAATATACAATACGATCTTTAAGAGCGGGCTTATCTTTAAGTATTATTTTCACTCGCTGAGCTGAGCTTTTCCAGAGACAATTCCTTGGTGACTAATCGAAGCAGCACTTGCACTAGCTCCCGTATTCTTAATTCTCTGTCCATCAAAAAAAAAATTTAGAAACAGAAAAGGAAGAAAGAAACATAAACTTAATTATCTAGCATAGTATCTTTTGAACTAGCTCTATGCTGTTTTCGGGGGAATTTTGAGATCGCTCGACTACCTTAGAAGATTTTCTTAGTACTCATTTTCAAGTTTTTGTGAAAGACATAGGTAAAGGAAAGAAATAATAATAATAACTGTGCACCTTTTGCTTATTTTTAGTGTATTTGACAGGAGCATAATACTAGACTTTTCAAAAGCATGTTTCAGTTGTTTTTTGACTCTGACACCTGTGGTACAGACTGGTATTCTTGGCCTCCTTACGGGTTAAAGCTAACGAAATCTTCAAGGGTTTTCTTCATCTGTTTGTCAACGGGATTGGCTAGCACTTTTTTAGCAGATAATTTTTTTTTCTTACTTTATTATTTGTTTTTATGCTTATCCTTTTCAGTTCCTAGAGGATATCTTATCCAGCATCCTCTTTGTATCTCTCTTTTAAAAAACAAGAGAGAACAATAAAAGTCCAAAGGTTAAGAAAATAGAACATCAATGAATGTTGTCAAATCTCACTTTCCAAGCTCCACCCAACCCATTTACATCCGCTTGCAAAGATTCCACTGGTGTGCATACCAAAATAAAGCATAGTCGATCAAATTTATATTTACTTTACCTAGATGTAACAAGCTCACAAAAGGACGGTAAAAGCACAAACAGATGGGGACGGTTGTCATGCTTCTTGTCCTCTGCTAGGCCAGTTCTCAACCATGGGCGTAAGGGGAGCATGGATGCTGCCTCTGGATGAATTACAAGACATGCCAGTTCTTGGAGGACATAAATAATTTCTTCAAGTCTTGCTTTTGGTAATGGATACTCACCTGCAGGAAAAAGAAAATAGTTAAGCAGGCAAATAGTGGGAGCCAAAAAGAAGATTATCGATGTCAGTTGTCTTGCTTAAAAGAAGAAGCTCACCTAAGCCATTTTCATCTGTCAGAAACCTGCTCAAGATGTATTCACATCTGGTCATGAGCACAGTAATTGAGATTTTGCTGACTTCAGATCTTGTCATATTCCAATTGACTTCATTAGAATAACTAAGAGGATTATATGAAATTGGTCAGAGAAGAAAACAATGACTTGATATCAAAGCTGGGTAAAATCATCGATAAGAAAAAAAAGCACAGGATAAAGTCTGGAATGGATGGTATAGTTCTATATTTAGCTCGGGTGAATTGATTTTGGTTAAAATCAATGGAAATTTTGGGAATAGAATTATGCCTATATTCAGGTCTCTGTAGGCATTATTCCAAATTACGGTCATATGGCAGGAGTTAATCATCAGGCACCTAAATTATAGCGGAAATAACTCACCAAAAACAAAAAATAGGATTTAGAGCACTTTTCTTCTGATGAAACTACATTCATGCATGACTAGAATTTATGAGCACCTAAATTCCTAAATGAAAACACTTCAAAGGTAGATTACCAAAACCATCCATGACATCTAAACCATCTCATAGAAGAGAATTTAATTGAGTGGTTACCCAAAGTTAATTGCCATAAAAATACTTTATGCTCAGATGTTAGAAATTAAAATTTATTAACATGAATCAAATAAGCCTTCAAAGGATGGCACCTGCTCAAAGAAAATAACTTCTGCAAACAAGTCGAGGAAAATCTACTGCAGTGTGGAGGCATAAGCTCTACAGTCTCAACAGGTAATGAGCATGTGCGTGATGCACAACGGTCCAATGTGGAGACCAGTCGCTGCAGAATCTGAGAACATTCACAGTATTAGAAAGTAAAAGTAAAATTTCACACTGAAACCACAATTAAAGGAAGCTTTATTGGACTATATAATCTGACATGCAAGAAAAGCTCAGAAAAATTCCATTCAGGTGATTTTTTAGGCAAAACGAGCAACAGACTTCAGTGGCAAGAATATAATATCAATAACCAAATTAGTTAATACTCGCAAGTCATGCACAAGAAAGGGTGGGGCGTCGATCGGTTTTTTTTTTTTTTTTAAGAACTCTTAATATTAAATAAACAAATAATTTACATGTTAGTTTGTCCAGAACAAAGACATACCATAATCAGAGGCAGTACCACATGCCACACAATCATTGTAGAGAGGCCGAGTCATATTTTATAAGAAGTAAAACTAAAAAGGTAGTTTTAAAGATTTTTATTTTTTCACCGTGATATAAATCTTTTGTATCAATTTTATTTGGATACATCTTTTGCAGCTTTATGGTTGATGATTCAAAAGCTTACTGTTAAACTTCTTTAAACCACATTCCAAATCATAAACATAATTTGACTTAGAAACGTTCGTAATGCAATTCTTGGGCAATAACTTTTGAAGTATTAACATATCATATTATCATTTGAAGAGATAACCTTAACTTTGATGTTGAATAAAATTTTTAAAACTTTTATATTAGTATTATTCAGCTGTTGTTAAATTATATATCGACGAATATACGTAAGTATAACCATAAATATATAATATATAATTACAAGTTAAACATTTCCATATTTATTTTTGGTATGGGTAAATAATAGAAACCTGATAGAAACAGACATTTATTTATGGAACAATGGAAACTAGCTCCTTAAAACAGAGGTAGTCCTTTGTAATTCCTCAAAACAGAAAAAGAAAAGATACCACAGGTCAATCGAGTGACCTACAACCTATGTAGCACCGACACCGACACGTGACACGATATGACACGACACTCCGACACGTTAATTCTAAAAGATGCTAGATTTCGACACGTTAGGACACGTTTTGATGTTAAATAATATTTTTAATTTATGTAGTGTATATTATATTTAATATTCAATAATTTAACAAAAAAATGAATCTAAACTTATAATATTCATAAATTTTGCAAAGAAACATAAGATATCCCAAATATTTATATTAAACTCAATAAAATAGTAATCGTAATCCAACGAATCTAATAATTGGAACTAAAAACTCAACGCAACGCAACCTTTAAACCTTTTTTTGAATTTCTATAACGCGTGTTAGAGCTTCGGGGAGTGTCGGAGTGTCCGAGAGTGTCGGGAAGTGTCGGACACGACACATCAGGGATTTTGAAGTGTCGGTGCTTCATAGCCTACAACCTCCGCCCAAATTCTCATTCAGTAATTGCCTGCCTAGCTAAGGTCCCCATTTTCACATTTTATACACCTTTCCTAATAGATAACTCCCTTTCCTTCCTTTCATCTCTCTCTCTCTCTCTCTGTCTGTGCCACGTAGGCATTCTGTTATTCCTGTAGTGGAATTTCCTCTGCCTTCATCATTGCTTAGGTGAGTTGGTCCCTGAATCTCTTCCTTCATCACCCTTCCTGATGTACACCTTCTTAATAGGAGGTCTAGCATTAAGTTAAAAACTACTGACAGTGTAGATGTTATTACTTCTAGCTCCAAGTTTGGTTAAATACCAAAGTACTCGTATTGTGTTATTTAATGCCATAATATTTTACATACTGGCATGAGAATATGACAGCAAACTACGCACGCCTTCACAATGTCCTGGTAAATCCGGAATCTTGTTTTCTTCAAGCAGTCTTATCAAGCTTTAGTCCTAAACTAGAAACATACCATCTACGCCTACATCAGCCAAATCCTTACTTCTTTAATACCCTACCAGTAAATCAGTAATACATTGGATGTGCAAGTTCATAACAACTTCATGGAGTATCAACTATTATTAGCACAACATTATTGGTGAAAAACTTACATCCACAGGGGCATCAATTGGCAGATTAAGGACCGTGTCACCAATATTATTTAAGATGGACATCTCAAGGGACTCATCAGCCTCTAACACCACTGCTGCGAGAGAATTGGAAGGACGAGCTCGTCTACAATATCCGACAAGGAATATTTCATAAATATCTGCAATTTCTTTCCATTTACGTGTTCTGACAGGTTTACTAATGCTGGAATCTGGACCTCCGTTGGTTAATTTGGTGACATAGTCAACAACCACACGGTTGAATGCTTCAACGGATAACCTCCAAAGTGCACTATCTGGATTGTCTCTTCTTGTTGTCATACACCTGAAAAATAACAAAATAGTATTACTGCATCAAACACAAATCTATAGACAAAAAGGAAGATATTACACACATATCAACAATGTGAACATCTTCAATCCATTACAGTCCCATATTTTATGGCATAAAAAAAAGAGAGACAATAATGTGGTAAAAAGTTCACAGCTGCCAATTCCAAGTGAAGAGATGTAGGTTTAGATGCAGATACTTGAGAAGTTGTTGGTGAGTGAATTTGAATCATAGTTATATCTCTTTTATCTCTCTCACTATTAAATATCCCCCCCCCCCCCCCCAAGCCCAAAACCACACATTCCCAAAAAGAAATCAAGAGCCATTCCCCAGCACTGGATAAAAAGAGAGGAATGCCTACGAAATGAACTTCCAGGGGCTCTCATGAGTAGCATTCACCCCATGCTTGACATGTTAAGTCATTTTTCATTGCCCTGGTTTCCGATTAAAACATTATTAAAAACCTGATATTTGTAGCTATAGTAACATAAAAACTTTGCCTGAATCCACTCACTTCACAGAAATCTCAGCCTTTTCTTGGCTATGGTATACAAATCTTTCCAACTACAAATTTTAGAAACAAGTTATCCTACCCCTTAACAGTGGAGTGGCAAAAAAAATTGAAATTAATTGAGAATAATTACTACCTTCCGAAGCTTTGAATAATTTCAGGGTATATAATATACTTTTCAACTGCAGGTGCCTGCAGGAAAAGATCTACCAGCGCAGGAACTAGCTTTTCTGCAAACATATAACTAGGAATGCCAGCATTTATAGCTGCAGTTGATCGAGAACCTGGAGATGCTGCCACTTTACTAGGTGATATCGGAGTAGTGCCATTGGGTGCTCCATTGTTCACCTGAGAATCTGCAAACATGAGCATAGATTTTACACTTTTACCCAAAGGAAAAAAATAAAAACTAGCTCAGGTACAACCAGATACTTCCATACCTGTGATAAGGTCAGAACCTCTTGCTTGATCTATTTTACCATCCTCATTCTGTAAATGAGAATCCTGTCTAGGAAGATACTGCAGAAACTCTCGAAGAAGAACAAGCCACATTGAAGAAATGTTCTCTGTTGGACCTAACAGTGGTAAGATTTCCAGTATAGTCCTTAGCACAGGTGGAACATTCCCCTAGAAAAATGGAACATACATGAGAAAGTTTCTACTTTAAAATGACAATTCTACAACAAAAAATACAACTACTAAATAGGCTCCCTGAATTATACTGCAGGATTCCTTCTTTAAGAGCAAAGTAAAATTTGAGGAAGCAATGGCTTTGTTCAATAAGACCAGTCATTTGGGACATTGATAAGCTATAATGATGAGACTTCAATGTAAGAGGACATGTTCATTAAACGTATGAAAATTTCCCAAATAAGATTTTTGGTGAGCCCATATATTAAATTTTAGTTCCCTTTTTTCGACTGAGCAATGAACTAAATATGAAGGTAAAGAATGCATAGGGATATTCCAAAGTTGCCACTCCAACTTCATTTTTTACGATAACTATTGCCTCTGCTTCTAAGTTAGTATAATACATTACTGAGGATGCCAATGAAGTTGTTAGAAACATAATATAAAACCATTCATACGTCTTTACCAAAAACCTTAAGCTTTTGCGAGAATAGGTTCATGGCATGGTATTAGAGGGTCCATGAACAAGTAATCTAGAGTTCAATCCTTAATGCCCTCGTCATTTTAATAAAAAAGGTGAAATTTCAATATAAGGTAGTCGGCCTATACATGATAGGGCATGTTATAAATATAATATATTATCATTCATGTGTCTTCACTTAAAATCTAAAGCTTTATGGGCAAGTTAGTTCATAACAAAGTTATAGCAAAACATTCTGAATGAACAGCAAGGTACACAGTTTACAAAAATACGAAGAAAAAAAAAATTCTCAAGAACACTTGTTACACAGAAATAGCAAAGTTAAAAAAAATCAAAGTAGCATTCCAACTTTGTGCTGCATTTGTGCTTGTTAACAAATTATAACTTTCAAATAAATTTGCATACTTTCTCTTACGTCACGAAGAAGCATGGCACTGTGGAACTTTCCAGTCAACCTTTACAATTTGGGAAGGGTTTCTTCTGCACCTTAATTTTTACAACTGGCGTACACCTTGTCACAATTGAGCTAATTACTGAATAACAACATTTATCATTTGGAAACGTGTTTTTTCTAAGCAAAAAAAACACATACACATTGTTAACCAAACAATAAACATTGTTAACCAATAAATAACTTATCAGTAACCATGTGTAAAATTTAAGGTGTAGCAATAGCATGACAGTAACCATTTAATGAAAACAGCATTTGATTGGGTAGTTATTTTAAATTTTTTTTCGAAGGGTACAATACATGAAGTTCACAACTTCACAATAACAGGTATTCTGTAAAACAATATACGTGTGGTAATTGTAATGTGTTGTGTATTAACATATTGTCTTCATTTGCGTTTTGTATAGGATGCTTGCTTCATATTTCCTGGTATTATGGAAAAAGTTATGAACATAATAATAACAGTTCCAACTTACACGAGAATAAGAAAAAATAATTTAGAAAAAAGTTATTAAAAAATGGACTTACAAATTCCATTTCAAAGCTATCATTAGTTAACATGGCTTGCTTCACAGCCAAATCTATGATTGCTATCAATTGTGTGTATAAGACATCATTGAAAAATTCTTGAGCCTGCACATAAAGCTCACCTGATAGATGTTCAAAATATCAAGTAAGGTCAGTCTCGTGAATATTACTATCTGAAGCTAACTTGGCTATGGCGCAGATAGAAACTTAAAAGCACGACTATTAATCCATGAGTAATGTACACAGATAAATAAAATGAAAATCAATACATTACCAAGACCATGCAAAATCTCCTGCTTGACCTTGTCGGCAGCATTGCCACTGTAACTGGATGGCTTTTTCAGAACAAGCTCGTAAACAGCAATCACTGAAACAAGGTAAGGCATCGGCATATTTCCCTAATTCATTAAATTCTGTCAGTACTTAAATGAGTATATTACAACTAGTGCTGATTTCTTATATTTGTTAATTGATTAAAAGCCAATATGGCTAGTGTCAAAGATGACATGCACTTAAGGGAGACTAAATTCAGTTGCATATTTTTCATCTACAAACAGAAGATTAGATCTAATTAAGAGTTAAGACCACTACCCCTACCTTCGATGAATGGGAGTTAACAGTTGTCTGCAAACAATTTATTCCTGCAAGTGCTACCTCTTTACTACCATTTAGAATGCTATTCTCAACAAATTGAAGCAATGATTCCCAGCCTACATAGAACCAAACTAAATCAGGACCACTTGTAAATTGCATCAAATGAAACTACCAGATACATCAATTTTAATGATGAACCCACCAGACCAGAAGTTACTTAGGCTTGTGAAAAAAGGAAAGAACAACCGTAATATACGTGCTATTCCACCAAGAACAAGCACCAGAGTTTCATCCCACTGCTTTTGAGCCGTGTTACGACTGCAAAATTCATCAGACCACAAGCATATATCAAATAATCTTGGAAAGTGTTACCAAGATTAATGAAGAAGTTAACTACAGTGCATCTATAGTAAAAGGTATGAGTGTCATTATCCAGTCATAGTAACAGCATAAACACAGGTGTAAGGGTAGGTGTTATGTAAACTGTCAGATTTTTTCAAACATACTTTTCTCTATATCTTTTCAGTCTCCCTATTCCTCGACATGTTATTATAGCCATGTTACCCTCCTGTCAGTTTCTAAGTCCGTTTTGTTGATTAAAAAATCAGATTATATCTTGTCTTTCTTGTGATTTAACATGAGTCGTTGTCCACTGATTTCATTGCAAGTTGTGGTCTGTTTAGCTTGTTAAGTTGTCATTCATTGCCAGTTGTTCTTGAAGCTCATTACAAGTTGTCCCGGTTGGATATTTGACTCAGGTACTACAGATCATCTCTGTGGTAATAAGGAACTATTTACGTCTCATACTTATTATGATCATTTACCTTCTTTTACCCTTACTGATGGAACCAAAGCCCCAGTAAGTGGGATTGGACAAGCTCGTCCAACCTTTACCTTGACCTTGACATTTGTCTATTACATCTCTGACATCCCTTATAACTTAATTTCTGTTAACCAATTGGTCCACTCCCTCACTTGTACCATTACTTTCTGTAACCATTCTGTTTCTGTGCAGGATCCGGATACGGGGGAAACGATTGGAGTGAGTCGTGAGTCAAGGGGGCTTTATTATCTAGTTGTACCTCGTCCAACAGTGGCATGCTCTCTCACAGAATCTTCACAACTTATCCACAGTCGTCTTGGTCATACAAGTCTTTAAAATTGCAAAAGATGGTTCCTCTTTAACTGGTATTCAATCTTTAGATTGCCTGTCGTGTCAGCAAGGGAAGCACACACGTTCCTCCTTTGACAGTTGAGTCAATAAACGAGCTGAAGCTCCTTTTTCTCTTATTCATTCAGATATTTGGGGTCCAAGTCTTACTTTGTCTATTTTAGATTTTCGGTATTTTGTTACTTTTATTGATAATTATTCTCATTGTACCTGAGTTTATTTAATGAAAAATCATTCTGAGTTATTTTCTATTTATAACAAGTTCTTTGTTGAGGTTCATCCTCAATTTGGTGTTTCTATTCGTATTTTACGTAGTGATAATGCTGAAGAATATATTTCTTTTGACTTTTCTAATTTCTTGGCTACGCAAGGTACTTTACACCAGACCACTTGTCCTCACACTCCACAGCAAATTGGAACGTGAAAAAGGCATCTCATTGAAACTACCCATACCCTTCTTATTCACATGAAGTTTCCTCTTCACTTCTAGGCGGATGCCGTACTCGTCTCTTATTTTCTCATCAATCGCATGCCTTCCTTTGTGCTTAACAATGACATTTCCTATAACCTATTGTTTCCAGATACTCCTCTTTATCCTCTATCTCCACATGTCTTTGGTTGTACCTATTTTGTTCATGATCTCACTCCTGATAAGGACAAGTTAACATCCAAAGTCTTTAAGTGTGTTTTCTTGGTTATGCTCGTCTTCAAAAGGGTTATCGTTGTTATTCTCCTGATCTTAAGTGTTATATTGTTTCCGCTGATGTCACTTTTCTTGATCAACAACCCTTTCATTCTAACTCATCTCAGTTGTCACAGGTTGATCAGGTTCTTTCTATTCCCTTTCTTGACTTGTCTTACCAGCTGCAGGTGACTCTTCCAAAGAAAAGTACCTCCATCCCTGAGGATCGTCCTTTTCTCACCTATCAGCGTCATCAGAAAGTCCTTCCCGCGGACTTAATCCTGGGTGACTGATTGCCTTCTCGTGTCACCTCTTCCCCTCCGACTCCTATACCAGAGGCTCTTCCCATTGCCCAAAGAAAAGGTATACGTATTACTCTAACCTATGTAGCACCGATACCGACACGGGACACGTGACACAAAACGACACGACACTCCGACATGTTAATTCTAAAAATATTTAGATTTCGACACGTTAAGACACGTTTTAATATTAAATAATATTCTTAATTTATGTAGTGTATATTTGAAGAAAAGAAGAAGTGTTTTGTTTGAATAATACTTTCTTAATTCATTTAGAGACTCAATGGGTCTTTTTTATATTGAGTACATTCAACTACCTCAACTACTTCAATAAATACAACCACCAACTACTTCAATAAATACAACCACCAACTACTTCAATAAATATACAACTACCAACTACATCAATAAATACTATCTAGAATATTCTACAATATTCTACACTCCCCCTCAAGTTGGGAGATATATATTGATCATTCCCAACTTGTTGATCAAATTCTCAAAGGTTGGCTTAAGTAATCCTTTGGTGAGGATATCTGCTGTCTGTTCCTTGGTAGGTATATATGACAAGTATACACTACCGTCTTCTAATTTCTCTTTGATAAAGTGACGATCAACTTCCACATGTTTTGTTCTGTCATGATGAACAGGATTTTGAGCAATGCTGACAGCAGCCTTATTATCACAATATAATCTGATAGGTAGGGAATAAGAGATCTTCAACTCCTCCAGAAGCCTTCGTAACCAAATTCCTTCACAAATACCATGGGCTAGAGCCCGAAATTCTGCTTCTGCACTGCTTCTTGCAACAACAGTTTGTTTCTTACTTCTCCAGGTCACAAGGTTTCCCCAGACATAAGTACAATATCCTGAAGTAGATCTTCGGTCCATTGCAGAGCCAGCCCAGTCCGCATCTGTATAGATTTCAATCATCCTTTTTTGCCCCTTTTTAAAGAAAATTCCTCGACCAGGGGTATTTTTTAGGTATTTGAGAATTCTATAAACGGCACTAAGGTGTTTTTCCTTAGGAGAATGCATGAATTGACTAACCATGCTCACAGCAAAAGCAATATCAGGACGAGTGTGAGACAAATAGATTAATTTCCCCACTAGTCTCTGGTACTGCTCCCTATCAACATCTTCCCCGTCCTCAACTCCCATCTTGATATTAGCTTCAATTGGAGTCTCTGCCGGCTTGCACCCAAGCATACCTGTTTCTTGCAACAAGTCTAGAGTGTATTTTTTCTGAGTTAAAGAAATTCCTTCCTTACTCCGAGCAATTTCCATGCCAAGGAAATATTTAAGAGATCCAAGATCTTTTAGTTCAAACTGGTCAGCTAAACATTTTTTTAAAGAGGTTATCTCCTCGCTATCATTACCAGTGACAATTATGTCATCAACATAAACAATCAGAATAGCAATTCTTCCTTTGTCGGAGTGTTTAAAAAATAAAGTGTGATCAGTCTGAGCTTGGGTGAACCCTCTTCCCTTAACAGCTTGAGTAAATTTCCCAAACCATTCTCTGGGAGATTGTTTAAGACCATAGAGAGACTTCTGCAACTTGCACACAGAACCATCCCCTTTTTCAAAACCAGGAGGTGGATCCATGTAAACTTCCTCATGTAGATCACCATTCAAGAAGGCATTCTTAACATCTAATTGTTGCAATGGCCAATCAAGGTTGGCGGCAAGAGATAGCAGAACGCGGATAGTGTTAAGTTTGGCAACAGGAGCAAATGTCTCCTGATAATCTATCCCATGAGTCTGAGTAAATCCCTTAGCAACTAATCTGGCCTTATACCTATTGATGCTATTGTCTGCATTGAATTTTATTGTGAACACCCACTTGCAACCAACAGTTTTCTTTCCTTTAGGTAATGTCACAAACTCCCATGTTCCATTTTTTGTCAATGCATCCATTTCTTCTAATACTGCATTCCTCCATTTTGGGTCATCAAGCGCTTCTTGGATATTTTTGGGTATCCTGGTACTATCTAACATAGTGTTGAAAGCACGAAAACCTGGAGACAACTTTTCATATGAGATATAATGGGAAATAGGATGAGCAGTGCAAGATCTAGTACCTTTCCGAAGAGCAATAGGCATATCAATGTTGGTTGTACTAGTACATTCAAGTGGGTTGCTAGAACAAGGACTCGAGTTAGGATCCTGGCAGTCTAGAGCATCTTGATGTGTTTTGCGCCTGCTGTAAAATTTTCCCCATTTTCCAAGAGGATCACAAGGAGGATCATTAGACTCAGGTATAGTTGCTTGATCAGAAGGAGGATCATTAGACTCAGGTATAGTTGCTTGATCAGAAGGAGGATCATTAGAATCAGGTATAGTTGCTCCCCCTGTTTCCTTCCCAATAACTCCCCCTGTTTCCAAGAGGATCACAAGGAGGATCATTGGACTCAGGTATAGTTGCTTGATCAGAAGGAGGATCATTAGACTCAGGTATAGTTGCTTGATCAGAAGGAGGATCATTAGAATCAGGTATAGTTGCTCCCCCTGTTTCCTTCCCAATAACTCCCCCTGTTTCCAAAGGCCAAGGTAAAACAGTAGTATCATTTGGTTTCCCAGGCTTATCTTCATCCATACCAAGACCTATAGACTCCCCCTGAAGAGAAGTCGGGGAAAAAAAGGATTGTGTTTCATAAAAGGTAACATCCATGGAAACAAAAACCTTACGGAGAGAAGGTGAGTAACACTTATAACCTTTTTGATTTGGGGAATATCCTATGAAGACACATCTGATGGATTTAGGGTCAAGTTTGGACCTTTGATGTGGAGGAATATGCACAAAAACCACACAACCAAATATTTTGGGAGGAAGAGAAGAAAGAGCACTGAAAGAGGGAAAAGATTTAGTAAGACAGGATAAAGGCGAATGAAAATTTAGTACCCGAGAAGGCATCCGATTAATGAGATAACAGGCTGTCAAGACGGCTTCCCCCCACAGGTATTTAGGGACATGCATCGTGAATAAAAGAGCTCGAGCAACTTCAATTAGATGTCTATTTTTCCTTTCAGCCACCCCATTTTGTTGAGGGGTGTTAGGACAAGAACTTTGATGAATGATTCCATGCTGGTTTAGGTAATCTCCAAGAACTGAATTAAAATATTCAGTACCATTGTCTGTTCGCAGAATTTTGATAGAGGTCTGAAATTGAGTTTGAATCATAGCATGAAAGTTTTTAAAAGTGGATGCTGCCTCAGACTTATCTTTTAAGAGATATACCCAACATACCATAGAATGATCATCAATGAAAGTAATAAACCAACGAGCACCCGAGACATTTTTTTCACGAGCAGGTCCCCAAATATCACTATGAATCAATGTAAAGGAAGAAGATTCATGATATTTCTTAGGAGAATAAGTGACACGAGAGTGCTTTGCAAGCTGACAAATATCACAGAGAAGGGAGCTTGGCTTTTTATTGATAAATAAGTTCGGGAATAACTTCTGGAGATAAACAAAATTTGGGTGTCCCAACCTACGATGCCATAACAAAACATCATTACAGTCATCTGATAAACATAGAGAGTGGTTCGAAAAAATCCTCTTTTCACAATGAACCTCTGTAAAATAGTAGAGCCCTTCTTCCTCTCTAGCACTGCCAATCATCATCCCCGAGTCCTGTTCTTGAAAGATACAAGCATTTGCAGAGAACTTAGCAACACAATGCAACTCAGCAGTAAGTTTGCTAATAGAGATGAGATTACAAGTAAGAGAGGGGACATGAAGTACTGAGTTCAAAATAATTTTCTCAGAAAGTTTAATGGATCCCTTTCCCGCAATAGTGGAGAAATTCCCATCAGCTGTTCTTATTCGTGATGGGTGGTAGTAAGGGGTATAGGAGAAAAATAAGGTTGCATTACCTGTCATGTGATCAGAGGCCCCTGAATCAAGGATCCAACGATTACTACGTTCAACATGGAATGCCATACCTTTTTGAGCAACATGACTGGTTGTGTCAGCATGTTGAGACATCAATTTATGAAAAGACGAATTTTCAAAATTTTCAGCGTCCATGGCTTTCTAACAACAGGTACCCAGAAAAGAAAAATTCCTCCAAATACGATTTTGACCCTCAAAACAGGAAGAGGGTTGCTCGCCAAAGTCAATGAATGAGAGCAATCTTAGCTACAGTAAAACAGTAATTGCTACGGGTCTTCTGTGGATTGCTCGGAATTTTGTTTTGAACCTAATGGTGGCCTTGGTTTC
>JAVKPL010010553.1:0-46309 GCA_032173675.1 Gastrolobium villosum | reverse complement strand
AATGAATTCAAAGGCTAGGGAAACAGGAGGAAACAGGAGTTCCGTGCATTGGAAACAGAACCACACCACTAGGCCTAAAAAGTATTAGAGGAACTATGGTTATGACAAGTTTTAGACTAGGGAGAAGTTTGCTTTTCTCTGAAGAGTCGCCACAAGTAATTCTTTTCTTGAAATCCTGCACAACATGAAAATCAAAAATGAAGACACAATTTTATTTTACAAACAGTGAAATTTAAATGTGGCACTGAAGAAGTAGAATAAATGTAACTCACTCCATTGTTTCATTGGGAGCACTGTAGAAGGAAAAACTAAAAGCTCTCCATTTTTAACCACAACTTTTATGATAAGGTCATGGTAAATAATCTCATCAACCAGCTCGTCAAAGGCCCTCTCATTGCTGTAGAAGCATGTGATGTTCAATATTAAATTAAAGAGAGAGAGAGCAGAGTAAGGGCGGTTTGAATAGCCTTTTTTGATATATATATATATATATATATATATATATATATATATATATATATATATATACGGGGTAGGATATTGTAACAACCAATTAGTGTTACTACAATATTACTACCAACCGATTTCACCATTAGATCGATTATGTTAATCCAACTGTTATATTTATTTCCATCTTTGTATGGTTACAATTCCCCGAATTTAATGTGAAAGCATTAAATATGTGAAATCATAACTATACAAAGGTGAAAATAAATATAAAGTATTAAATTTAGGGAAATCATGACTATACAAATATGAAAATAAATATAACCGTTAGATAAACATAATCGCTCTAACGGTGAAATTGATTGGTAGTAACACTAATTGGTTGTTATAATATCCTTCCCCTATATATATATATATATATATATATGGTCAGGATCATTTTATATCAGTGTAAGTTACACTCTCAATCCTGTCCGTTGATCCCCCTTATATCTAAGGGCTCAAATTTCTTGGGAATATGAGCCATTTGATTCAAGTGGATCAATGGTCAAGATTGAGTGTAAGACTACTAAATCTTACATCGGTGTAAAAATATCCTGCCCCATATATATATATATATATATATTTAACATAAAAATGTCTATTAGATATTGGTTCAAACATAATAGTTTTTGCTTTTGAAAAAAACTCCATGTGAAAAATAGTGCAATATATATATATATATATATATATATATATATATATATATATATATATATATATATATTTGGATTTAGTGATTGTACAGTGACTGGATGTAAAAATCGGTCCAGTGCACTATGTTCTCCCGCGAGAACACAGTTATCGTAAAATTATAACTATGTTCTCGTGGGAGAACACCATTGTAATATTTTTGCACTAGTTCTCGCGGGAGAACATAGTGCACTGGACCGTCCAGTCACTTTATTTTCATTTTTTCCTATGTATATATATATATATATATATATATATATATATATATATATTGGACTTTTTTTTTGGTAGGCTATTTTGGCCCTTTTTTAGACACCAGGAATATTGGTTTTTCTTTTTTTGAGTAAAACACCCGTTTAGCTTTTTACTGACTTTTCTTTTTCCAAAGTTGTATGCTGAATACACACTTAAAGTTAAAAATACTTTTATTTTGAGAAAAAAAAGCTTCTTGTAGACAAACCCAACCTCTTTACAAATAAAGGAGGAATCACTAACCTCTCCTGTAGCAGTAGTAATACACATAGGGGGAATCATCTGTGTTACCTTTAAGCCCAACCCCTTAGCCACATATTCCGCCACAAATGAATGCGTCGCTCTCGAATCGAACAATACAGATAAATCAATATTAGAAATGAAAATTATACCTTTTACCAAATTCAGAGCCTTTTTAGTATGCTGCGCATTTGTAGTATACACCCGTCCAACTGTAGGAATAGCAACAGCAATAGTAGTAGTCAGTAAGACCTGCAGATTCGCAGCTTGTCCCGCAGTAGGAGTATAAGATGCCCAGGCCTGCAGATTCGCAGCCTGCCCAGCAGCAGATGGACAACTCCTAGCAAAGTGGCCAGTGTGACCACACTTGAAACACGCCCCCGGGGCAGCACCACATACACCCTTGTGGTGTTTCTTGCACTTCCCACATTGTGGGGTATACTATCTGTCAACAGCTCTACCACTAGGGGCTTCGCCCCTCTTGAATTGACCAGGAGGCTGCCTTACCTACAACCCCTACCCCTGTTGTTATTTTGGTGATAACCACCTCTATTATTGTTACCGGCAGGACCAGATGTCCTCTTAGTTTCTTGCTCTTTTGCCGAATTAGATTTCGTATATCTTCCATAAACAGTTTCGACCCATTTACATTGGGTCACAAGATCAGCAAAATTTCTTACTGCCGTATTTTACATCCTCTTAGCAATCTTTTCACTCAGCCCTCTTTGAAATTTAGCAGACAAGAACTCGGGTATAGGTAGAGTACCTCCATATTTGGCAAACTTGACGAACTCATTGAATTTAGCAAAGTAAGCATCCACAGTCATTGACCCTTATACAAGCTTATCAAATTCTCCTTGTTTTGCCTCCCGTATATCCCGGAAAAGTATTCTTCATGGAATAGACCTTCAAACAAGGCCCAAGTCAGCTCTTCACCTTGAATAGTAAAAGGGTGAGACGTGTCGCACCACCATTCGTGTGCATCACCCTCCAGCATGTAAACAGAATACAACAACTTCTGAGGATCCTGGCACCTCATCAACTAGAATATCTTATCCATCCCCATAAGCCAGGTAGTAACCTCCTTCTAGTCCTTTGACCCCAAAAATGCCAGCGTTTTGTGTTTTCTAAAAGATATGAGCCTTCGCTAATCAGCATCATCCTCAACAACTTGCTCAGCAGCCCCAGGTCTGAGCAACACGAATCGGGTCAACTGAAGGTTCTGGAATATATGTAGGATCAGTAGTATGGTGACTAGCCTCACTAGTATGGTGACTAGTCCCACTCTCCCCCTGCTGAGGAGTAACAGATGGTGTAGGTGTAGGAGTCACTGTAGCCATATGTGGAGGAGAATCATCCCTCCGATGATGATCTTTATCAGCCCTCATCTCAGTCATGAAGGCATTCTTCATATCCTGATTGTTTTTCATCAGGTTTTCAGTCATGGTTCTATTTGCAGTCGTTTCTGCCTGTAGAGCATTAAGGACTGCAGTAATCGGATCCGACGGCTGAGGAACTGCACCACGTGTCCCACGGCCACCCCGTATCCTTCTCATGATAACTGTAAATGTAACACAATGGAATGAGCTGATCACACCCACACTATGGAATCACATATACAATAATCATAAAAAGTTTACAGACAGCTATGCAACACAACATACAGTCAAATATACTCAGAGTTCCCTAAGAAAACTGCTCTGATACCATAAAATGTAACAGCTCGTTACGTACCAGAATTGTTATCATTGCATATGCTATTAAGAGCAGTTACAATCACAGTAATTGAGTTAATTAAATTACGGGTAAACTTTTTTGCTTTTATTACATCATTACTTTAAAAAATAAAACATTTCCGTAACCAATTAAAACCACGCCGTAATCGTAAATGCAAAACTCGCAGAAGCATAAAACGTACTAGTTATCATCTCTCTAAACAATACCATTGGTTTTAGATTTTAGAAACCATATTTTCAAAATTTAACACAGTAGTAATCGATTACCATGCTTGAGGTAATCGATTACCAAAGGCTCTAGAATGAGACATTAGCCAAATTTCGGCTACCTTGTTTTCGGTAATCGATTACCTTGACAAAGGTAATCGATTACTGAACTAGGTAATCGATTACCTATGCAAAAGTAATCGATTAATTTGAACACAGTGGCTCAATTTTGCGTCCCCTGTTTCAGGTAATCGATTACCAATGAAAGGTAATGAATTACCACACTGTGAAAATGACAGATGATAGCTTTTTCTTTGCAAAAAGGGTTATGTTTTCTATCCCTAACACTTTAATACTCCACATACAACTCATGCAAGTACTAATGTAGGCTCTAGGCCCTTCCATCATGCATATTCATTATGTAATACATCAATTATAATAATTCTCAATATCATAGCCATTTTACACATCCAATGGTCTATTTACAACACCATTCTTCCAATGCCTCCAAAATACAAAATATATGGCCATGGACAAGTCCCATGCTCACTCAAAATACAAATATCACAAGAGGCATAAATACACATCAATTACATAGACTTAGAATCTAGTCATGAACACCACAAAAGCATGGAAATCTCAACATGCAATATGTTCAAGATCTAAGTCCAAAATGCTAAAAGTCATACTATGTGCATCAAGTAAACTCCTCCAAAATGTCATGCTATCCAAAAAGTCCAAAGCAACGCTTTCCAACGTACGCTCCAAGTTTAGTTCTCCTCTATTGGTTCCGTGAGAGGAAACCTATATGATCGACAAAATGACCATCAACACATTGCAAACAATCAATCAATTCCATAATAATTATAAACAACAATAATCCCTTAGGTTCAAAGGTCATCTCACAATTTATTCAACTATCTCAACCACTTGAATCATCAATCTAATTCACTAATCCACCAATGATTAGCCATTGATTAAAACAACATTTTCCACATTATTTTTCCTTCCAACACCTATGGTTCGGATTCTTCAAGGAATCACACACCAAGGTTTTCATTTCATTTCAACACTCATACATATCCTTTACTCCTATAATTAATCCATACCAATGGTCCCTAATTCAATTGTTTAATTACACCACATACCAATTTCATAAAGTCTTGAAACTCATCACCAAAATTGCCTAAGTTATAATTTTACATATCACCATAAATTTTATTGCATCAATCATCATCATTTATCATTCTAAGCATTTAATTCCAAAGGAGCAACATCTTTAAAAGCCCCTAACTATCATAACTCATAATCACATAACCAAAACCCTCACCATTTTGTGATCTCCATAAAAACTCATTAAGAATGTGAAAACTTACCACCAATAGCTTCCAATGATCTCCAAGCAATGAATCAACCCAAAAGTCACCAAAAATTCCCCAAAATCCTCAAATTTTGTGGTTGATTTATGGCTTTTTCTCCCTCCACAATGCTCCCCACAAGATGCACTCTACATGAAGGTTATTCACAAGAGTGTGGGGAACAACTTTGTAGTCGGAAGTTTTTTTCTAGAAGTGACTAGAAAAAAAGTTGCAAAATCAAAAGCTTCAAACTTGCCCTCCTATGGTTTTGGTCGACGGTGGAGAGAAAGAGAGGAGAGACAAGATGTTGGATTTGTGACCCATTTGGTCCATTTGTCACCTAAGTGACTTGAAATGGGTCCCACATGTCACTTAACTTTCTTAAATCACCCAATTTAACTCACAAATTCATAACCGACGTATTTTTCTAGTTCACGTCATATTTTTACTTCCTAAAAATTCTGATAATTATTTCACACTTATCGATACAATTATACCGCGGTATTTTACACTGAAAAAATCACTATTCACCTTAATCATGGACTCACATCGAATTGGATTATTTGCGAAGCAATGAACTGATTGGAATATTTTTTTAAAAAAAATCACTATTCACCAAAATTTCTGAAACTTGCCTATCCACTCGATTTTTCGTTCTGAATCCATTTCCGTCATTATTTTTATCATTTGAGGCCTTCTACTCAATTTTTCATCCCTAGGGATGCGTGTTCAGTAAATTACTATAACACCTCGTGTTAACCCGGTTTGTTAACATACTATCGTATTAAGCCACGCTTAATTAAAATGCGGAATAACTTTTTTTTTAATTCAATTATGACGTCATCAGTACTTAGCCAAGTTAATTACTTAATCAATTACCATAAAATATCGCCTGTATGTAATTTGCAAGACATCTAACTGAATACCTCATATATAAATATTAAAGTGAATATCTAAGGTCACGGATCTAAATATCTAAGGTCACGGATCTACAACACGTAGTTCGGACAATAATCCTGATACATTATTACATCTTTAAATAAAACAAGACATAACCAAGTCTATGTGGCATGGACAAACCCCATGCTCACCAAATAAGGCAACAATGCCCAACATCAGTCTCAACAGACAATATCATAATAATAAGCTCAAAGCCGAAAATAGTAAACAGGATCCAACATCCAATCATAACAGTATATCAGCATAAGCAGCATAAACATGCATCAACTAAGCTATGGCCTTCTGCCACTAGGAGTCTCAACCCCTGGGTTCCCTGAACCTGAAATAAGCGTCCCCAAACGTGGGGTGAGGTCTCTAAACCAGAAATCTCAGTAAGACAAGGGGTCCTCAAGGATCTTCCACCCAAGCTCACTTACATGTGCAATATAAGTTCTAAAAACAGTAATTTCAATATAAGTTCCAAAACTATGCAGTGCAATAGATATTCATGCCATGTGTGTTATCACTATTCTACTAGCCAGAGAAAATGCAGGAATACGTCTATTACCCACATAGTAGTACAAGGAACACCGCTTGCACCTCACCCACAGCCTCACCATATTATATGTACTACACACTCAGGCTTACCGTATAGGTGGACATCACATGCATATCATAAAGGCACATTTCATATAACAGCTCAATAGCATTTCCAAAACATCAAAAGCATGTAACATAGCATGTATATAACCATACCCCTATAGGACAAGGTGGAACCACAACATCGATAAACCAAGGACACGAAAGCTTACCTTGCAAGCAATCAATCCAAGCCAAGAGTCCACACAGCTCAAGACCCTCAAACAGCACAATCACAATCTGTTTATATGAGAAATATCATCAATAACCATACTTTAAATGTTCATTTCATTATGACCTCATTTCCTTTTTCATTTACCTCTTTTTAGTTCATTAAGTTCAAGTATTAAGTCCCTCAATTAAAGGTATCACTGTTTTCTAACAGTAACATCAACTCCCTAGGCCATCATGCCCAAAAGGGGACTTTCCCACGCTTTAAAACTGGTTTCTGGTCATTTTCACATGTGGTAATTGATTACCAAGGCATGGTAATCGATTACCACCAGCAAGGTAATCGATTACTGCACATGGTAATCGATTACCAGCCAAAGGTAATCGATTACCACGCGGGCAGAACAGTTTTCTGCAGAATTTTTCTGCATAAACCGAAGTGAAAATGGTTCCCAATGATGCAAGGTTCGGTTTTGACCCAAAACAGATATGCATTAACATTAATTAGACTCATATTAACAACCCTAAGCTTGAATGATTAAAGCTATCTCATTTCATAACCTAAACAAGCTATTTTCCACGAAAACTTAAAGGGAAGTTCAAGGTATACCAAGAGAGCTTCAAACTCAGAAGAAAGGAAGGGTCTTGGAGCTCACAATGAAGCTCCAAAGTCTGACTTGTATGGAAAACGAAAGTGCCTCCACAAAGGTAGGTTCTTTCTTCATAAGGAAGCTTCTTTAAGCATCAAAAAGTCCACACCAAGCTCTCAACCAACTTAACCCATGAAGTCAGCCACCAAACACACCAAGACAGTGGCCACAACCCAGAAACCAGCCCTCACACACAACCCCAAGTATGTGTCTCACACACACCCACCAAGTGTTTACTCAAGAGATAGAGGAAGAAATTCAAAGGAAGAGCTTCAAAGTTTAAAACCCAAGGGAAGAAAACAAAGGAACCAAAGTTTCTGGTCAGCCACCCCAAGACTTCACGTAGGGAAAGAAGTTATCTAGGGTTTTGTGCCCTTAGTAAGTGTATTTATAGCCACTTGGCATTAAACGCGCAGTATTAGCATTAATAGCTACACAAAATATTTTAATCCCAAACTTTGGAATCTTAACCTACTCATTTTTCTAAGATTTGTTATATTTTTATTTTATTTTTTGGAGCACCTTTCCGGTATGCGCTTTTCCATAGCCAGTATTAGTTCTGGCATCAGTTCTCATTATTTTGACTTGAAACTTGTTTTACAAGTCCTACATATTATTCTAGTAATTATCATGCACTTATTATAATTTTCCGGATACTTCACCGGTACGCATTTATACCAGGTAGCAGAACAAGTATCTGCGCTTTTCGCCCGAAAAGCGACTTTCAGCATTATTTCCCACTTACTATAATTATTAGAGCCTCATAATAATTATTAGGGTCAATTATGGATTTATTTCCTAATTATCACATTTATTGAATTAATCACCTTAATTAGCGGTGCGGGTTCTTACAATTACCATTTTGCCCTTTCTATGTATTTTGGCTCTAATTTCCGGATTTTCACTAATCCTATCATTTTAATCAACATTATAACATAAAATCATGCATTTAGAATTATGAGGTGTTATACTCACTGTCCGATAGATCATGAACTGCCTTTAAATATGCTTTGGAGGCGGTTATTTTAACCACATTGAATATACATTTTGAGGCGGTTCACATGAAATTGCCTCCAAATGTCGATTAGAGGCGATTAAAATAACTGCCCCCATTTCTATTCAGAGGCGGTTATATTAAAACTGCCTCTCATTGCTACATTTAGAGGCGCTTATATCTCAGCTGCCTCTAAATGGTCAATGGGGGCTTTTATTTTAACTGCGTCTAATATACATTTGCAGGTGGTTATAGTTTAACTTCCACTAAAGGTAGCAAATAGAGGTGGTTTTAATGTGACCGCCTCTGAATGGTAAATAGAGGCGGTTATTTAACCGTCTTTAGTACATATTTGGAGGCGGTTTCATGCGAACCGCCTTAAATCAATTAAATCGCCGAAAATACAGTCTTTATGTATCAATTAGAGGCGGTTTAAGTGAAACCGTCTTTGTTAAACAATCTCTAAATACCAATTTTCTTGTAGTGACATTTAATGCTTTCATCTTTTGTATGGTTATGATTCCCGATATTTAATGCTTTCACGTATATATATGGTAAGTATTTGATAGTTGTACGTACAGCAGCTACAGAAATGTATACCCTATATATATATACATATATATATGAGGTATGATCCTTTAAAACCGGTGTCAAATTTGAAATTTGACACCTCATCTGAGAACCATTAGATCAAAAAAGATCAACGATTCTGATTTGCAAGCATGTGATACCATTGATCTTTTTATCTGACGGCTATCAGATGAGGTGTCAAATTTCAAATTTAGCACTGGTGTAAAAGGATCCTATCTCTCTCTCTATATATATATAAATTTTGCTCTAAATATGAGCAAATAAGCCATCCGATGTTTAACAAATCCACAATTTTGTAAACAATTATTATACATGCAGTAACATGTTGATCCTCACGTGGCACCTCCAATGTGTATTTGTCAACTTCGTTGTTTTCTCTCAAGCAATTCTTCAAAGGGAGCAATATGTCCTTTGAAAGTAACATATATGATAAGTTATGAAATGCCCGAAAACCAAAATTAAATTCCATAACCAATTATAGGGGTGTTCATCGATCAAACCAAATCGATTCAAACCGCGGTAACCGAATCGAAAAACCGATAACCAAATAAACCGAAAATTAAAAAATTGAAAACCGAAAAAAACCGCAAATTTTAATTGGATTGGATCAATTTTCGGATTGGTAAATGAAAACACTATGGGTGTCCTAGAGACAATCTTTTGATTAAATAAAGGACACTAGATGTAGAACTTTGTTTGTTGCAAATAAATGAAAGCACTATTTATTCTGTTTCATATTGTGTCTCAATATTACTGTTAATATTATATGAACAAACTGGATAAACCCCTTGGAATAGAACAGGTATCTCTTGAGTATCTGTGATGAGATCACGATCATGAGGATTCAAGGATATTGCATGTCTATTCCTAATTATATGTTCCTAGTCTAGAGACACTGAGTTTGGGGATCAGTGATCTTGAGTAAGACTAGTACGACTTATCTACTTGTATATGGATACAAGGTAAAGACCTCATGAGCTGCAGATATGGAGATATCTTAGCTAAAGTCGTGGGTGGACCTATAAGAGTATAGCTCGCACTGAACAGACCCAAAAAGAGACTCTATGAGGAAATCTCACAGATAGTGTCATTAGAGTAATCTCTTTATGTTTGGGTATGTCTTTCCTTAGACCAGAAGTTATTACCTAGACTGTGTTCTTGAAGGCATGTTTTGATTGTATGCCTCGTATAACACCTCGTAGAATTAAATGTGAATTTATTTGATAAAATATGAGTTAGAATTGATGGATTAGTGAAAATCAGAGAATTATGGCCAAAATGGGCAAAAAGGGCAAAATGGTAATTTGCCAAGAATGTAAACCGAGGCATAAAAATTGAGTTAGAGATTTAATATGACAAAAATAATGCTGGAAATGGAATCAGGACGGAAAATTGAGTGAATAGGCAAAATTGTGAAAAAGTGATGAATAGTGACTTTTTAAGTGAAAGATACTGCGGTATGAGTGTACCGATAAGTGTGAAATTTTTATCAATATTTTGAGGAAAGAAAAATATGTCATGGACTGGAAAAATATGTAGATTAGGAATTTATGATCAGAATTTTTATCGGGATGAAAGTTAGATCGCGTGTGGGACCCGCGGGGCCAAAACCCACTTGACCCCACGCCTCCCTCCTCTTTTTCTTCTTCTCTTTTTCTTCCCTCACCCGTGCCTTTCCCTGCCATTGAAGAGCCAAAACCCATTTCTTCCCATTTTCACCAATTCTTCGTTTCTCCACCGAATCGCTTGGTTTTGGTGTTGAAATCTATTGTAAACAACCTTCTAAAGCCATTGGTGATACTCCCAAGCCTTGAAATCATCTCCTTGGGGCGAAAATGGACAAACTCAGATCCGAACCATTGTGGTTCTTGGTGTTTTTGGGAGCTTTTGATCTTCTTTTGGATTGGTGGAACCTTGGTGGTGTTCACACACTAGATGGTGAGTATATTTGTGGTATTTTTGTGGTTGATTTTGTAGATCTAGAAATTATGCTTTGAATCTTTAATCTTAGACGTGTGATGATAGAGAACTCAAATGGAAAAATGCTATTAGATGAAAATGCCTTAGAATCATGCTTGTAAGCTAGAAATGCTATGATAATTTTTGGTGAAAAAGTTAGGTTTTTAACTTAGGAAAATTTGAGGAATTTTCATGAAAATTGGTATGAGGTGTAATTGAATAATTGAATGGTGGACCATTGGTATAGAGTGATAATATGATTATATGATTAGTGTGTGTGTTAAAATGGAAGTGAAAACCTTGTAGAATCAACTTTGAGGAATTTGAACCATAGAGAGGTTTGGAGGAAAAATGATGTAAAAATGGTGTAGTTGAGATTGTATGATATAAAATGATGTTTAATTGGATGATGGTATAGTGTGATATAGTGGAATGAGAAGAAAGAATGTGTGATGTATGGTGTATTTGGTAATTTGAGCTATAAAAGAGATTGAAGTAAAATGAATGATTACTTGAGATTAAATGATTAATTTGGAAGTGGTTTGATAATCATGTTGTGGATTATCTAGGTTGCCTCTTTTGGACGCTTTGGAAGCGGGTAAGCTTGGAGCTTACGTATGGAGCATGGGCTCGGTGTTGAGGTAACCTTTGGAACTGGGGTTTAGCCCTTGTGTGCTCCACCACACCTAGTGGAAGGTTGTGGTTGGATTATGTGATTATGGCATTGTGTGATTATGTGCTTGTGTGCATATTGCTTGGATTGTATGAAAAATTGTTTGGTCACTGGCCAGTTGACGTGTGCTGGGTTTGGACATCCGCTGGATCATTTCGATGGCGAAATACCAGTTGGAATGCCATGGGGTCGACTCATGGGAGCGACACCAGGATGAGCCAAACGGGGGACATCCACCGGATAGGTCTCTTGAGGAGTTCCGGTTGGGTTGGCCATGGAGTTTTCTCAACCATGGGAGAAGCTCTAGGATTGTCTCGGGAGTTATATGATGGAGTCCTTGAACGTGAATCCATGCGTGGATGTTCTTGGGTTGTCTCCAGTTGGTGGGTGATATTGCATTGCTTGCATATTATATGATGTTATATTTGCACATTGAGTGAGCCATGGGGTGGAGAAACCTCCAGGGCCCTTGGTTTACTGAGATATATTTATATATCTCACCCCGTGTTTTGGGGCATCATTTCAGGTTAGGTTGAGCCTGGAAGAGTGGAGCATGAGGTGCATATTGGGGGCACCATGTGATGAGCATTGGATGGGGACATATATTGCATATGTTTTATGCTTTAGAATTAGATCATGAACTTGAGCATGTTGAAAATGCCATGCCTTGTATGTTCATGACTATGTGTTGAATCCTTTCAATTTGATGTATATGTAGGACTTTAGTATCTATTGTATATTTGAGTGAGCATGGGACTTGTCCATTGCCACATTCATTGTATTTGAAGCCTTGGCAAAGATGTTGTAAAATGGTCCATATTATATGTAAAATGGCCATTATATTAAAGACTTTGTAATTGATGCATAATTGAATGAAAATGCATGTTTGAAGGGCCTAGTGCCTACATTAGAGTATGTTTAAGTGTTGTGTGGAGTACTAAGGTGTTTGGAATGGATTACACAACCCTTTTTGGGCTTAAAATGCTGTAATCTGTCACTTATACTGCATAGTAATCGATTACCCAAGCATGGTAATCGATTACCATGCAACAGGGGACGAAATTTGGCTACTGTCTTCACTGGTAATCGATTACTGAGGCTTGGTAATCGATTACCATGTGAGGTAATCGATTACCCAAAGTTGGTAATCGATTACCAGAACAGAGGAGGTGGAAAATTAGCTACTGCCTCATTTTTGACAGGTGGTAATCGATTACCACCCACTGGTAATCGATTACCACAGTGAAAATTTCGAAAATTCATGTTTTTCTGGACTAAAAGAAAGGGGATTAACTTGGTGGTTAGAACTCCAGATGGTACGTGGTTTGAAACCACGCGTAGCTTATGTGAAGGGCTAGAATTTGGTATGATATTAAAGGAATTGGATGGGTTTAAATGAGTTGAATAAAAACAAAGATTAGTGGTGTTGTTAAGCTGAATGCTTCCGCGTATTGCATTTACAATTATGGTGTTGTTTTAATTGATTACGGAAAAGGTTATGGTTATGAAAAAGAATATGATAAAAGGAAAAAGTTTGCCCGTAATTTAATTAACCCAATTACTGTGATTGTAACTGCGCTTAATATCATAATCAATGTTAACAACACCGGTACGTAACGGGCTGTTACACCTCGTCTGCCTGAAACATGGAGACTCATAGGTATACTGTTGGGCGTGTCCTTAAAGGGCACAGAGCTAGGGTAATAAGCTGAAGGAATTCGTCAAATCTCTGTGAGAGATTAGGTTATCTGTAAAACGGAGAAATTGGGATGACATTTACAGGGACTCGGGAATCTATGCATAGTAAAAGAGATCATGAGATTATCTGCCTTTAGAGTCAGTAAATTGAAGATTCTCTATTTCGAATAAAGCTTACCCTCAACCGCAGGGGTTGATACATTTCTATACCCTAGGTTAATGGGAAGATAACCGAGACGAAGGGACATATCATACGGTAACCAAATATGTGCAATAGGTTAATCAAGTCATTAATCTGACTAGTTCTGAGGCAACAAAGCATTGCTAGTGCTCTGTGTTGTCATTAATTGAGTTGTGGGCTTGTTGGACCCAAGCCCAGTTATGTCAGAAGCTAAGTTGGACCTAATGGGTCACACACTAACACCTTGTAGTCATGATGGACTAGCTTTAAAGGTATTGGGCCAAATAATGGTTGTTAGCCCAAGAAGCTGTTTGGAAGCCCACCTAAATAGGTGGGTGGTGCATGGAGCTTAGTAATGGGCTTGGATAGTCCAAGCCATTACTAATTAATTTAATTAGATAAATTAATAATCAAATATTTGAATTTCGAATTTTGAATTTGAATTTTGAATTTTGAAATTTGAATTTGGAATTTGAGATTTGAATTTTGAAATTTGAATTTGGAATTTGAAATTCGAATTTTGAATTTGAAATTTGAATTTGGAATTTAAATTTTTGAAATTCGAATTTTGAATTTGAAATTTTGAATTTTGAATTTTGAATTTGAATGTTTGAACATTTGAATTCAAGTGTTTGAATTCGAATTTGAATTGGCTTTGAAAAGATGTTTCATAACAAAAGGATAAGATAGGATCTTATTAGAACATATTCCTTGGATCAAGAAGCATCTTTGGAGCACATTCTTGGGCTGTTTGGGGCGCATAATTGAGTGATAAGAATGTCATCTTATCACTTAAAACAAAGCTCCACTCAAATTTGGTGGTTGAGGGAATCAGTGGGTGAGTTGATTCAAATTTTGAATGCAACTACTCAATATATTTGGACCCCTTTTAGGGATGAATTATGCGCATGAAAAGTATACTATATGATAGTTTATGAATTTAAGTTTAAATTATTTTGAACTTAGTTTCATGAGGATAAGATTGGAGGTTGTTGGCAAAATTGGTTTTGCAACAGCTCCACTTTATCCTCCCCTGATTCATGCGCAACTTTCAAAGGAGTTTGAAAGTTGGTTTTCATTTTGAATTAATTAATTCTCTCCTCCTCTCCAAGGTTGCGCATATATCACACTTGTTCTTCTCCTTATGGTTTTTAAAAAACCTAGCCTACTCTCCTTCATCTCATGCACCATTCTGTAGGGTAGTTCACTACACCTTTCCAATCAGAATACCTAGCCTCCACCTTCACAACTTGTGAGCATAGCAAGCCTCACTGTGGTGTTCATCTGGTGGCTTTCAAGAAGGAGTTCTTGCATCATTGACGAACGGTGGTGTGGATCACCATTAGAGGGTTTGAACCCTTCAAGCCTGACATCTATTCTCCCTAACTGATCAGGCCAAAAACAAGGTAACATCATGCTGTCTTAAAGCATGAACCTATGTGTGCATGTATGTTTCCGCAGTAAAATTTTTGATTTTACACCTTACATGCATCGGCCTTTAAAGGCCAGTTTACTTTCAAGTGGTATCAGAGCCCGGTTGTTTTACCATCGGCGGGTGATGGTACCTTGTTTGTGAAAGGAGTTTTTCACGGTCAAAATCTTTAAAGGTTAAAGTTTAAATTCTGCATATGGATTTTGAATCACAAATCCTTTAAAGTGTTAAAGTTTTTGTTTTTATGAACATGTAAATTTGATTCTGTGTTCATAAAACATTATGCATCATGGTTTAGTTTCTTTTTCTTTATGAAAGTTTTAAAAGGAACACCCTTTTTGAAACGGTAGATTCGGCCATGGAGGGTACTAAGAGTACCTTGAGTGATTTCTTATTTTTCTCCATGAATTGTGTCATGTTTATATGCATGAAATTTTGTGACAAAATTTATCATATAGTCATCTATATGATTCGGCCATGAAGGAGTTTGTGGCTACATGCATGGTTTAATTTTGTTTTCTTTAAGAAAGAATTAACAAAATTTGAATTAAAATTGTTTTTAAATTCGGCCAGTTGAGAAATTTAAGATTATGAATCTTGATGTAATTTTGATGTTTAAATGTTAAATGTCAAAATATATGTGAAAATATTATGTGATAATATAATGTTTGTGTTTGCAAGTTTTGAACTTTTCAGGTACAAACAGGAAGGGGATGGTCATGGTGCCCGGATTTGAATTTTTTTGAATTTTAAATTAATGTGTAATCGCGCCCTTTAATTTACAAGTGTATTTGTAATTTAAATTTTGTAATTTAAATTTTGTAATTTAAATTTTGTAATTTTGTCCCTCCAAAGATGTTTTGGAGTTTCTTTAATTATGTGTAATTAGAGAAATAGGCTAGTGGCGTATAGACAACAAGCGGCTGTTGTTTAAAGAAGCGAAAGGGCACAAGCGCGAGCACAATGACTATCTCAATATAAACTGTTTATATGCATGTATGATTAGAACGTCTAGTATGCATGAATTGGGCAAACCGCGTTTTGTATGGTTATTATGTTTGTCCAATAGCGACTAGTGTATACTGATAGATGTTTGACATAGGTAACGACTAGCATGATAACTTACAACATGCGTTTGATGGGACCTAATTACCCCTAAAATAAAAGGAACCCTTAAAAGGAGTAAATAATTAAGTGTATGATTACCTCCCACCACCAATGCTACTCAAAACTCTTCTACATAGTGGTGCTCCACAACTCAGTTGGGACCCACTGTTTCGTTGAGCTAGAGTAGTGTTTGAAGTGTAAGACACTTAGGGTGCTAGTTTAATGCTTAACTAAGACATAAGTTGCAGGCACAGCCGGGCTTATGTGCTTAGGGTAATGGTGCTAGGTTGGTTGCATGAGATGCACCACTAAGTGACAAAGAGTTGTCAACCTAATGTTAAGAGAGGGTATGAGATACTGTTGATAAAGATCAACCCATAATTTAAATTAATCTTGCGGTCTCAGACGAAGATTAAAATAAATAATCGCACTCTTAATCCCACTAAGGTAAAATCTAAAGTAGATTAACCCTAAGTCAAAAGGAAGGGTCATTGACTTAGATAAAATAGTGGGAGGGGCAAATTATTTAAAGTCTTTAATAATTTGCTTTTCACTACATAACCATATATTAACTAAAATCATATTTACATCTTTTTCAGCTTTTAGTATGACTAATCAACTGTCACTGCATTCAATTCTCGATACGAATGAACTGACCGGTTCAAATTTTATGGACTGGTATCGGAACTTAAGAATTGTTCTTAAGACCGAAAAGATAGCTTATGTCCTTGACACTGCTTTGCCTATTGCGCCTAAGGAAGGGGAAGATGGGTTCACGAAATTTAATTTCGAAACCCACAAGCAACACATGGATGATAATATGTTGGCTTGTTGCATCATGCTGGCATCCATGTTGCCTGAACTACGTAAAAAGCACGAGCATATGGATGCCCCCTCTATTATCATGCATCTCAAGGAGTTGTATGAAATTAAAGGCAAACATGAGAGGTATGAGACCTTTAGGGAATTGTTCCTGTGCAAGATGACTGAAGGCATGTGTTTTAACCGCCATGTACTGATGATGATGGCACTCATTGAGAAGCTAGAGGGTCTAGGGTTCACAATGGATGTTGAATTAATTAATGACTTAGTTCTATCATCACTTCCTCCTTCTTTCAGTGAATTCATAATGGATTACAACATGCATGGGATGCTTGTGAGCTTGCCAAAGTTGTTAAGGATGTTAACGACTGCTGAAATGTCTATCAAAAAGGATGAGACACAAGCTCTTATGATTGGTGGGCCTGAAAGGGCCATGGGTAAGGGCAAGGAGCCTGCAAAAGGCAACTCCCTTATGCCCAAAGAAAAACCCAATAAGAAAAAGGGCAAAAAGAAAGGTAAGGGTGCACCCAAGGGCAAAAGCGATGTTGTGTGCTTCCATTGTGGCAAATATGGCCATTGGAAAAGGAATTGTCCAGACTACCTGAAGAGTGTGAAGGAGCATGGTGATGCTTCAACCTCAGGTATTCACATGATTGAGATAAATTGTTATGATGCTAATTCGACTTCGTAAGGTATTGGATACCGGTTATGGTTCTTATAATCTGCAATGTGTTGCAGGTGCTTAGAAATAACCTAGAAGATTGGAGAAGAACGAGGTAGACCCCGCGCAGGTGATGAAGCAAGAGTTGCTGCTCATACTGGTGGAGATACCGACCTCATTAGCCTACGGGCACTTTATTGCATTTGAATAATTGTCTTTATGTTCCCGGCATTTCTGGAAATAGTATTTCTTGTTTAGAACAAGATGGTTCTGCTTTAACTATTAAGGATGTTACATTTTCTATCATTTTGAATGATATTGTTTTGGTACGCTTCTTTGATTAATGGCTTGTATGTTTTGGAAATGGAAACTAAAGTGCTTAATGTAGATGTGAAATGACCTAGGATAGATAATCAATCCTATCTTTGGCACTATAGACTAGGGCACATAAATGAAACAAGATTGTCTAGGATGCATAGAGATGGATACCTAGACTCCAAGGATTTGGAATCCTGTGGACAATATGAATCTTGTCTAGCTGGGAAAATGATTTGTCAATGCCCAAAAGGGCTTGAGATTCATAGGGCTAGTGAGTTATTAGAACTCATTCACTGTGATTTATGTGGCCCAATGTATATTGTGGCTAGAGGAGGAAACTCCTATTTCATTTACTGATGAAGTAGAGAAACGGCGTGGCAAGATGGTTACGTCATTGCAATCAGATCGAGATGGTGAATATTTGAGCCATTAGTTTCGGGATTATCTGAGAGAAAATGGAATTCTCTCACAACTTACCGCTCCTTACACACCACACCAAAACGGTGTCTCCGAAAGGAGAAACAGGACCTTGTTAGACATGGTTAGGTCTATGATGAGTGAGACTCAACTTCCAAAATCGTTTTGGGGATATGCCTTAGACACAGCGGCATACCTTCTAAATAGGGTACCGTCTAAATCTGTTCAGACCACACCATATGAGATATGGAGTGGTAAGAGACCCAACCTGAGTTACCTCAGGGTATGGGGATCGCCAGCTTATGTCAAAGCATTGACATCAGACAAGCTTAGTGCTAAGAGTACTAAATGTCTATTTGTGGGGTATCCTAAAGGTACTAAGGGATACTACTTCTACTCCATGGAAGAACACAAAGTGTTTGTGTCAAAGAATGCTGAGTTCCTTGAGAAGGATTTGATCTCTCAAGGAGGCAGTGGGAGTAAGATTGGTCTTGAAGAAGTGCAAGATCCACAAGAACAGATTGAGGAACCCGAGTCTGCTCCACAGGCGACGTTCTCTAATGGAGAAGTAAACACACAACTCCGTAGATCTACGACGGTCATCCATCCACCTGAGAGGTACGGGTTTGTGATTGAGAATCAGCAAACTGTTGAGGATGATGAACCAAGTAACTACGAGGAGGCGGTCAAAGATGTTGACTCCTCAAGATGGCTTGAAGCTATGGAATCTGAAATGGATTCGGTGTATCAGAACAAGGTATGGACCTTGGTTCCTAAACCGTAAGGAATAGTTCCTATCGGTAATAAATGGGTCTTTAAAAGAAAGACTGATGCAGATGGCAACGTTCAGACCTACAAAGCTAGGTTGGTGGCGAAAGGGTATCGTCAAAGACAAGGAGTTGACTATGATGAAACTTTCTCACCAGTTGCCATGATCAAATCTATTAGGATCATGCTTGCAATAGCGGCATACCACGACTATGAAATTTCGCAAATGGATGTCAAGACCGCCTTCTTAAATGGGTTTTTGAAGGAGGAAGTGTACATGACACAACCTGAAGGCTTTGAAATCAAAGATCAGGAGCATATGGTATGCAAACTACAAAGGACAATATATGGGCTAAAGCAATCAACAAGGAGTTCGAATAAACGTTTTGATGAAGTCGTTAAGAGTAACGGTTTTATCAAGAACGAGGATGAACCTTGTGTTTACAGAAAAGTTAGTGGGAGTAATGTCATCTTCCTAGTGCTCTATGTAGATGACATATTGCTAATAAGAAATGACATCCCCACATTAAAAATAACGAAAGAGTGGCTTTCAGGAAACTTTACCATGAAGGATTTGGGAGAGGCAGCCTTTATACTTGGTATAAAGATCTGCAGAGATAGATCCAAGAGGCTGTTGGGTTTTTCTCAATCCACGTACGTTGACAAGATGCTAAAGAGGTTTAGCATGGAAAGGTCGAAAAGGGGTTTTCTTCCTGTCAGTCATGGGGTACACCTATCAAGGGCTATGTGTCCTAAGTCACAGCCTGAGAAGGATCGCATGAGTGGAATTCCATACGCTTCGGCTATTGGATCCATCATGTATGCCATGATATGTACGAGACCAGATGTCTCATATGCTTTAAGCATTACGAGCAGATACCAGTCAGACCTTGGAGAGGGTCACTGGACGGCAGTCAAAACCATCCTTAAATGCTTAAGAAGAACTAAGGATGCGTTTCTGGTCTATGGTGGGGTTAATGAGTTAACAGTGAAAGGGTTCACTGATGCCAGCTTTCAAAGTGACAAAGATGACTGTAAGTCACAATCAGTGTTCGTATTCACCTTAAATGGTGGGGCAGTATATTAGAAGAGTTCCAAGCAGGATACTAAAGCAGATTTAACGACAGAAGCCGAATACATAGCTGCTTCAGAAGCGGCTTAGGAGGCCGTGTGGATCAAGGAAGTTCATTTCTGAACTAAGGGTGGTTCCAAGCGTGGACGTGCCCATACAGTTGCTTTGCGACAACACTGGAGCCATTACGCAGTCAATGGAACCTAGTTCTCATCAAAAATTTAAACACGTGCTCCGCAAATATCACCTGATTAGAGTAATCAATGATAGAATGGATGTAAGAAGGATTACATTCCCACAGAAGATAACCTGACCGATTCTATGACAAAGGCTGTTTCTCAGAGAAAAGCATAATAGTGATTATGAGGCTTTAGGTATACGACTTAGGTCTGATTGGCTCTAGGCCAAGTGGGAGCTTGTTAGCATATGGGTGTCCTAAAGACAATCTTTTGATTAAATAAAGGACACTAGATGTAGAACTTTGTTTGTCACAAATAAATGAAAGCACTATTTATTCAGTTTCATATTGTGTCTCGATATTACTGTTAATATTATATGAACAAACTGGATAAACCCCTTGGAATAGAACAGGTATCTCTTGAGTATCTGTGATGAGATCACGATCATGAGAATTCAAGGATATTGCATGTCTATTCCTAATTATATGTTCCTAGTCTAGAGACACTGAGTTTGTGTTAGCATATGGGTGTCCTAGAGACAATCTTTTGATTAAATAAAGGACACTAGATGTAGAACTTTATTTGTCGCAAATAAATGTAAGCACTATTTATTCAGTTTCATATTGTGTCTCGATATTACTGTTAATATTATATGAATGAACTGGATAAACCCCTTGGAATAGAACAGGTATCTCTTGAGTATCTGTGATGAGATCACGATCATGAGGATTCAAGGATATTGCATGTCTATTCCTAATTATATGTTCCTAGTCTAGAGACACTGAGTTTGGGGATCAGTGATCTCGAGTAAAGACTAGTACGACTTATCTACTTGTATATGGATACAAGGTAAAGACCTCATGAGCTGCAGATATGGAGATATCTTAGCTAAAGTTGTGGGTGGACCTATAAGAGTATAGCTCGCACTGAACAGACCCAAAAAGAGACTCTATGAGGAAATCTCACAGATAGTGTCATTAGAGTAATCTCTTTATGTTTGGGTGTGTCTTTCCTTAGACCAGAAGTTATTACCTAGACTGTGTTCTTGAAGGCATGTTTTGATTGTATACCTCGTCTGCCTGAAACATGGAGACTCATAGGTATACTGTTGAGCGTGTCCTTAAAGGGCACAGGGCTAGGGTAATAAGTTGAAGGAATTCGTCAAATCTCTGTGAGAGATTAGGTTATCTGTAAACCGGAGAAATCGGGATGACATTTACAGGGACTCGGGAATCTATGCATAGTAAAAGAGATCATGAGATGATCTGCCTTTAGAGTCAGTAAATTGAAGATTCCCTATTTCGAATAAAGCTTACCCTAAACCGCAGGGGTTGATACATTTCCTTACACTAGGTTAATGGGAAGATAACCGAGACTAAGGGAAATACATACGGTAACCAAATATGTGCAATAGGTTGATCAAGTCATTAATCTGACTAGTTCTCGGGCAACAAAGCATTGCTAGTGCTCTGTGTTGTCATTAATTGGGTTGTGGGCTTATTGGGCCCAAGCCCAGTTATGTCAGTAGCTAAGTTGGACCTAATGGGTCTCACACTAACACCTTGTAGTTATGATGGACTAGCTTTAAAGGTATTGGGCCTAATAATGTTATTAGCCCAAGAAGCTGTTTGGAAGCCTACCTAAATGGGTGGGTGGTGCATGGAGTTTAGTAATGGGCTTGGATAGTCCAAGCCATTACTAATTAATTTAATTAGTTAAATTAATAATCAAATATTTGAATTTCGAATTTTGAATTTGAAATTTGAATTTTGAAATTTGAATTTAGAATTTGAATTTCGAAATTCGAATTTTGAATTTGAAATTTGAAATTTGAATTTTAAAATTTGAATTGGAATTTGAATTTTGAAATTCGAATTTTGAATTTGAAATTTTGAATTTTGAATTTTGAATTTGAATGTTTGAACGTTTGAATTTAAGTGTTTGAATTCGAATTTGAATTGGTTTTGAAAAGTTGTTTCATAACAAAAGGATAAGACAGGATCTTATTGGAGCATATTCCTTGGATGAAGAAGCATCTTTGGAGGCTCTCCCTAGGCTGTTTGGTGCGCCACTTTTAAGTGATAAGAGTGTTATCTTATCACTTAAAACAAACCTTCCATTCAGATTTGGTGGTTGAGGGAATCAGTGGGTAAGTTGATTCAAATTTTGAATGCAACTGCTCAATGTATTTGCACCCTTTATAGGGCTGAATTATGCGCATGAAAACTATATACTATATGATAGTTTATGAATTTAAGTTTAAATTAATTTGAATTTAAATTCATGTGGATAAGATTGGAGGTTGTTGGCAAAGTTTGTTTTGCAACAGCTCCACCTTATCACACTGTTTCATGCACATCTTTCAAAGAAATTTGAAAGTTTGTTTTTCATTTTGAATGAATGCATTCCCTCCTCCTCTCCAAAGGGTGCGCATAAATAGACATGTTCCTCACCTTAGGTTTCATTGGAAAACCAAGCCAACTCTCCTCCTCTATGCACCATTCTGTAGGGTAGCTCAGTACACCTTTCCAAACAGGATACCTAGCCTCCACCCTCACCACTTGTGCGCATAGCAAGCCTCATTGTGGTGTTCATCTGGTGGCTTTCAAGAAAGAGTTCTTGCATCATAGACGAACGGTGGTGTGGATCACCATTAGAGGGTTTGAACCCTTCAAGCCTGACATCTCATCTCCCTGACTGATCAGGCCAAAACAAGGTAACATCATGCTGTCTTAAAGCATGAATCTATGAGTGCATGTATGTTCCGCAGTAAAAAATTTGTTTTACACCTTACATGCATCGGCCTTCAAAGGCCAGTTTACTTTCAAGTGGTATCAGAGCCCGGTTGCTTTACCATCGACGGGTGATGGTACCTTGTTTATGAAATGAGTCTTTCACGGTCAAAAATCTTTAAAGGGTTAAAGTTTAAATTCTGCATGTGGATTTTGAATCACAAATCCTTTAAAGTGTTAAAGTTTTTGTTTTTATGAACATGAAAATTTGATTCTGTGTTCATAAAACATTATGCATCATGGTTTAGTTTCTTTTCTTTATGAAAGTTCTAAAAGGAACACCCTTTTTGAAAGGGTAGATTCGGCCATGGAGGGTACTAAGAGTACCTTGAATGATTTCTTATTTTTCTCCATGAATTGTGTCATGTTTATATGCATGAAATTTTGTGACAAATTTATCATATAGTTACCTATATGATTCGGCCATGTAGGGATATATGGCTACATGCATGGTTTAATTTTGTTTTCTTTAAGAAAGAATTAACAAAATTTGAATTGAAATTGTTTTTAAATTCGGCCAATGAGAAATTTAAGATTATGAATCTTGATGTTTTTTTGATGTTTAAATGTTAAATGTCAAAATACATGTGATAATGTTTGTGTTTGCAAGTTTTGAACTTTTCAGGTACAAACAGGAAGGGGATGGTCATGGTGCCCGGATTTGAATTTTTTTGAATTTTAAATTTATGTGTAATCGCGCATTTTAATTTACAAGTATATTTGTAATTTAAATTTTGTAATTTTGTTCCTCTAAAGTGTTATGGAGTTTCTTTAATTATTTGTAATTAGAGAAATAGGCTAGTGGCGTATAGACGACAAGCGGCCGTTGCTTAAAGAAGCAAAAAGGACAAAAGCGCGAGCACCATGGCTATCTCAATATAAACTGTTTATATGTATGTATGATTAGAACGTCTAGTATGCATAAATTGGGCAAATCGCGTTTGTATGGTTATTATGTTTGTCCAATAACGACTAGTGTATACCGATAGATGTTTGACATAGGTAACGACTAGCATGATAACTTACAATATGCGTTTGATGGGACCTAATTAACCCCAAGATAAAAGGAACCCTTAAAAGGAATAAATAATTAAGCATATGATTATCTCCCACCACCAATGCTACTCAAATCTCTTCTACGTAGTGGTGCTCCACAACTCAGTTGGGACCCACTATTTCGTTGGGCTAGAGTAGTGTTTGAAGTGTAAGACACTTAGGGTGCTGGTTTAATGCTTAACTAAGACATAAGTTGCAGGCACAGCCGGACTTATGTGCTTAGGGTAATGGTGCTAGGTTGGTTGCATGAGATGCACCACTAAGTGACAAAGAGTTGTCAACCTAAAGTTAAGAGAGGGTATGAGATACTGTTGATAAAGATCAACCCTTTATTTAAATTAATCTTGCGGTCTCAGACGGAGGTTAAAATAAATAATCGCACTCTTAAACCCACTAAGGTAAAATCTAAAGTAGATTAACCCTAAGTCAAAAGGAAGGGTCATTGACTTAATAAAATAGTGGGAGGGGCAAATTATTTCAAGTCTTTAATAATTTGCTTTTAACTACATAACCGTATATTAACTAAAACTATCTTTACATCCTTTTCAGCTTATAGTATGACTAATCCACTGTCACTGCGTTCAATACTCGATACGAATAAACTGACCGGTTCGAATTTTATGGACTGGTATCGGAACCTAAGAATAGTTCTAAGGGCCGAAAAGATTGCCTATGTTTTAGATGCTGTAATACCCGTAGCTCCACGGGAAGGGGAAGAAGGGTTTGCGGAATTTGATTTCGTAACCCACCAACAACACTTGGATGACAATGTGATGGCAGTATGCATCATGTTGGCATCCATGTCGCCTGAACTGCAAAAGCAGCATGAGCATATGGATGCTCCCTGTATTATCGTACATCTCAAGGAGTTGTATGATATTAAAGGCAGGCATGAGAGGTATGAGGCCTCAAGAGAACTGTTCTCTTGTAGGATGACTGAGAGCATGTCTGTTGGCAGCCATGTTCTCAAGATGATCGGGCTGATTGAGAAGCTAGGAAACCTAGGCTTCATCATGGATGCCGAGCTAAGTAATGACTTAGTCCTCACCTCACTTCCACCTTCCTTCAGTCAATTCATCATGAATTACAATATGCATGGGATGCAAGTGAGCTTGCCTGAGTTGTTAAGCATGTTAACAACAGCTGAAGTGTCTATCAAGAAGGATAAGACACAGGCTCTTTTGATTGGTGGGCCTAGCAAGGCCAAGGGAAAGGGTAAGGAGCCTGCAAAAGGTGACCCCCTTAAGCCCAAAGGAAAATCCAAGAAGAAGAAGGGCAAGAAGAAGGGTAAGAAGGCACCTAAGGACAAGGGTGATGCTGAGTGCTTCCATTGTGGCAAGAAAGGCCACTGGAAGAGGAATTGTCCAGACTACCTGAACAATGTGAAGGACAAGAAGCATGGTGATGCTTCTGCCTCAGGTATTTTCATGATTGAGATAAATTATTCTTATGCTAATCCATCCTCATGGGTATTAGATACCGGATGTGGTTCTCATATCTGCAATATGTTGCAGGTACTTAGGAGCCCAAGGAGATTGGATAGAAACGAGGTGGATCTCCGCGTTGGTAATGGAGCAAGAGTTGCTGCTCATTCAGTTGGAGATGCTGACCTTATTTTGCCTACGGGCCTTTTATTGCATTTGAATAATTGTCTTTATGTTCCGCAAATTTCTAGAAACATTATTTCAATTTCTTGTTTAGAACAAGATGGATATACTTTCAGTATTAGGAATGGTACTTTTTCTATCATTTTGAATGATATGGTTTACGGTACTGCTTCTTTAATAAATGGATTGTATGTGTTGGAAATGGGAAATGAAGTGCTCAATATAGATGTGAAACGACCTAGGACGGATAATCAATCTTATCTTTGGCACTGTAGACTAGGGCACATAAATGAAACAAGATTGTCTAGGATGCATAGAGATGGATACCTGGACTCCATGGATTTGGAATCCTATGGACAGTGTGAATCTTGTCTAGCTGGGAAAATGATTCAACAAAAGCCCAAAGGGCTTGAGAGTCATAGGGCTAGTGAGTTATTAGAACTCATTCATACTGATGTATGTGGCCCAATGTCTATTGAGGCTAGAGGTGGATATTCTTATTTCATTACCTTTACAGATGACAAATCAAGATTTGGGTATATATACCTAATGAGATATAAATCTGAAGCTTTTGAAAAGTTCAAAGAGTTTAGGAATGAGGTGGAGAAACAGCGTGGCAAGATGATTAAGACATTACGATCAGATCGTGGTGGTGAATATTTGAGCCACGAGTTTCAGGGTTATCTGAGAGAAAATGGAATTCTCTCACAATTTACCGCTCCTTACACACCACACCAAAACGGTGTCTCCGAAAGGAGAAACAGGACCTTGTTAGACATGGTTAGGTCTATGATGAGTGAGACTCAACTTCCAAAATCGTTTTGGGGATATGCCTTAGACACAGCGGCATACCTTCTAAATAGGGTACCGTCTAAATCTGTTCAGACCACACCATATGAGATATGGAGTGGTAAGAGACCCAACCTGAGTTACCTCAGGGTATGGGGATCGCCAGCTTATGTCAAAGCGTTGACATCAGACAAGCTTAGTGCTAATAGTACTAAATGTCTATTTGTGGGGTATCCTAAAGGTACTAAGGGATACTACTTCTACTCCATGGAAGAACACAAAGTGTTTGTTTCAAAGAATGCTGAGTTCCTTGAGAAGGATTTGATCTCTCAAGGAGGCAGTGGGAGTAAGATTGATCTTGAAGAAGTGCAAGATCCACAAGAACAGATTGAGGAAACCGAGTCTGCTCCGCAGGCGACGTTCTCCAATGGAGAAGTAAACACACAACTCCGTAGACCTACGAGGGTCATCCATCCACCTGAAAGGTACGGGTTTGTGATTGAGAATCAGCAAACTGTTGAGGATGATGAACCAAGTAACTACGAGGAGGCGGTCAAAGATGTTGACTCCTCAAAATGGCTTGAAGCCATGGAATCTGAAATGGATTCGATGTATCAGAACAAGGTATGGACCTTGGTTCCTAAACCACAAGGAATAGTTCCTATTGGTAATAAATGGGTCTTTAAAAGAAAGACTGATGCAGATGGCAACGTTCAGACCTACAAAGCTAGGTTGGTGGCGAAAGGGTATCGTCAAAGACAAGGAGTTGACTATGATGAAACTTTTTCACCAGTTGCCATGATCAAATCTATTAGGATCATGCTTGCAATATCAGCATACCATGACTATGAAATTTGGCAAATGGATGTCAAGACCGCCTTCTTGAATGGGTTCTTGAAGGAGGAAGTGTACATGACACAACCTGAAGGCTTTGAAAACAAAGATCAGGTGCATATGGTATGCAAACTACAAAGGTCAATATATGGGCTAAAGCAAGCATCAAGGAGTTGGAATATACGTTTTGATGAAGTCGTTAAGTGTAACGGTTTTATCAAGAACGAGGATGAACCTTGTGTTTACAGAAAGGTAAGTGGGAGTAATGTCGTCTTCCAAGTGCTTTATGTAGATGACATATTGCTAATAGGAAATGACATCCCCACATTAAAAATAACGAAATAGTGGCTTTCAGAAAACTTTACCATGAAGGATTTGGGAGAGGCAGCCTTTATACTCGGTATAAAGATCTATAGAGATAGATCCAAGAGGCTGCTGGGTTTATCTCAATCCACGTACGTTGACAAGATGCTAAAGAGGTTTAGCATGGAAGGGTCGAAAAGGGGTTTTCTTCCTGTCAGTCATGGGGTACACCTATCAAGGGCTATGTGTCCTAAGTCACAGCCTGAGAAGGATCGCATGAGTGGAATTCCATACGCTTCGGCTATTGGATCCATCATGTATGCCATGATATGTACGAGACCAGATGTCTCATATGCTTTAAGCATTACGAGCAGATACCAGTCAGACCCTGGAGAGGGTCACTGGACGGCAGTCAAAACCATCCTTAAATACTTAAGAAGAACTAAGGATGCGTTTCTGGTCTATGGTGGGGTTAATGAGTTAACAGTGAAAGGGTTCACTGATGCCAGCTTTCAGAGTGACAAAGATGACTGCAAGTCACAGTCAGGATTCGTATTCACCTTAAATGGTGGGGCAGTGTCTTGGAAAAGTTCCAAGCAGGAGACAACAGCAGACTCAACGACAGAGGCTGAATACATAGCTGCTTCTGAAGCAGCTAAGGAGGCAGTGTGGATCAAGAAGTTCATAAATGAACTAAGGGTGGTTCCAAGCGTGGATGAGCCCATACAGTTGCTTTGCGACAACACTGGAGCCATCGCGCAGTCAAAGGAACCTAGGTCTCATCAAAGATCTAAACATGTGCTCCGCAGATATCATTTGATTAGAGAAATCATTGATGGGAATGATGTAAAAATGGATTATGTTCCCACAGACGAAAACCTGGCCGATTCTCTGACAAAGGCTGTTTCTCAGAGAAAACATGATAGTCATTATGAGGCTTTGGGCATACGACTTAGGTCTGATTGGCTCTAGGCCAAGTGGGAGCTTGTTAGCATATGGGTGTCCTAGAGACAATCTTTTGATTAAATAAAGGACACTAGATGTAGAACTTTATTTTTCGTAAATAAATGTAAGCACTATTTATTCAGTTTCATATTGTGTCTCGATATTACTGTTAATATTATATGAATGAACTGGATAAACCCCTTGGAATAGAACAGGTATCTCTTGAGTATCTGTGATGAGATCACGATCATGAGGATTCAAGGATATTGCATGTCTATTCCTAATTATATGTTCCTAGTCTAGAGACACTGAGTTTGGGGATCAGTGATCTCGAGTAAAGACTAGTACGACTTATCTACTTGTATATGGATACAAGGTAAAGACCTCATGAGCTGCAGATATGGAGATATCTTAGCTAAAGTCGTGGGTGGACCTATAAGAGTATAGCTCGCACTGAACATACCCAAAAAGAGACTCTATGAGGAAATCTCACAGATAGTGTCATTAGAGTAATCTCTTTATGTTTGGGTGTGTCTTTCCTTAGACCAGAAGTTATTACCTAGACTGTGTTCTTGAAGGCATGTTTTGATTGTATACCTCGTCTGCCTGAAACATGGAGACTCATAGGTATACTGTTGGGCGTGTCCTTAAAGGGCACAGGGCTAGGGTAATAAGTTGAAGGAATTCGTCAAATCTCTGTGAGAGATTAGGTTATCTGTAAACCGGAGAAATCGGGATGACATTTACAGGGACTCGGGAATCTATGCATAGTAAAAGAGATCATGAGATGATCTGCCTTTAGAGTCAGTAAATTGAAGATTCCCTATTTCGAATAAAGCTTACCCTAAACCGCAGGGGTTGATACATTTCCTTACCATAGGTTAATGGGAAGATAACCGAGACGAAAGGAAATACATACGGTAACCAAATATGTGCAATAGGATGATCAAGTCATTAATCTGACTAGTTCTGGGGCAACAAAGCATTGCTAGTGCTCTGTGTTGTCATTAATTGGGTTGTGGGCTTGTTGGGCCCAAGCCCAGTTATGTCAGTAGCTAAGTTGGACCTAATGGGTCACACACTAACACCTTGTAGTTATGATGGACTAGCTTTAAAGGTATTGGGCCTAATAATGTTATTAGCCCAAGAAGCTGTTTGGAAGCCTACCTAAATGGGTGGGTGGTGCATGGAGTTTAGTAATGGGCTTGGATAGTCCAAGCCATTACTAATTAATTTAATTAGTTAAATTAATAATCAAATATTTGAATTTCGAATTTTGAATTGGAAATTTGAATTTTGAAATTTGAATTTAGAATTAGAATTTCGAAATTCGAATTTTGAATTTGAAATTTGAAATTTGAATTTTAAAATTGGAATTTGTATTTGAATTTTGAAATTCGAATTTTGAATTTGAAATTTGAAATTTTGAATTTCTAATTTTGAATTTAAATGTTTGAACGTTTGAATTCAAGTGTATGAATTCGAATTTGAATTGGTTTTGAAAAGTTGTTTCATAACAAAAGGATAAGACAGGATCTTATTGGAGCATATTCCTTGGATGAAGAAGCATCTTTGGAGGCTCTCCCTAGGCTGTTTGGTGCGCCACTTTTAAGTGATAAGAGTGTTATCTTATCACTTAAAACAAACCTCCATTCAGATTTGGTGGTTGAGGGAATCAGTGGGTAAGTTGATTCAAATTTTGAATGCAACTGCTCAATGTATTTGGACCCTTTATAGGGCTGAATTATGCGCATGAAAACTATATACTATATGATAATTTATGAATTTAAGTTTAAATTAATTTGAATTTAAATTCATGTGGATAAGATTGGAGGTTGTTGGCAAAGTTTGTTTTGCAACAGCTCCACCTTATCACACTGTTTCATGCACAACTTTCAAAGTAATTTGAAAGTTTTTTTTTTCATTTTGAATGAATGAATTCCCTCCTCCTCTCCAAAGGGTGCGCATAAATAGACATGTTCCTCACCTTAGGTTTCATTGGAAAACCAAGCCAACTCTCCTCCTCTATGCACCATTCTGTAGGGTAGCTCAGTACACCTTTCCAAACAGGATACCTAGCCTCCACCCTCACCACTTGTGCGCATAGCAAGCCTCATTGTGGTGTTCATCTGGTGGCTTTCAAGAAAGAGTTCTTGCATCATAGACGAACGGTGGTGTGGATCACCATTAGAGGGTTTGAACCCTTCAAGCCTGACATCTCATCTCCCTGACTGATCAGGCCAAAACAAGGTAACATCATGCTGTCTTAAAGCATGAATCTATGAGTGCATGTATGTTCCGCAGTAAAATTTTTGTTTTACACCTTACATGCATCGGCCTTCAAAGGCCAGTTTACTTTCAGTTTGGGGATCAGTGATCTTGAGTAAGACTAGTACGACTTATCTACTTGTATATGGATACAAGGTAAAGACCTCATGAGCTGCAGATATGGAGATATCTTAGCTAAAGTTGTGGGTGGACCTATAAGAGTATAGCTCGAACTAAACAGAACCAAAAAGAGACTCTATGAGGAAATCTCACAGATATTGTCATTAGAGTAATCTTTTTATGTTTGGGTATGTCTTTCCTTAGACCAGAAGTTATTACCTAGACTGTGTTCTTGAAGGCATGTTTTGATTGTATACCTCGTCTGCCTGAAACATGGAGACTCATAGGTATACTGTTGGGCGTGTCCTTAAAGGGCACCGGGCTAGGGTACTAAGCTGAAGGAATTCGTCAAATCTCTGTGAGAGATTAGGTTATCTGTAAACCGGAGAAATCGGGATGACATTTACAGGGACTCGGGAATCTATGTATAGTAAAAGAGATCATGAGATGATCTGCCTTTAGAGTCAGTAAATTGAAGATTCTCTATTTCGAATAAAGCTTACCCTAAACCGCAAGGGTTGATACATTTCCTTACCCTAAGTTAATGGGAAGATAACCGAGACGAAGGGAAATACATACGGTAACCAAATATGTGCAATAGGATGATCAAGTCATTAATCTGACTAGTTCTGGGGCAAAAAAGCATTGCTAGTGCTCTGTGTTGTCATTGATTGGGTTGTGGGCTTGTTGGGCCCAAGCCCAGTTATGTCAGAAGCTAAGTTGGACCTAATGGGTCACACACTAACACCTTGTAGTCATGATGGACTAGCTTTAATGGTATTGGGCCTAATAATGGTTGTTAGCCCAAGAAGCTGTTTGGAAGCCCACCTAAATAGGTGGGTGGTGCATGGAGCTTAGTAATGGGCTTGGATAGTCCAAGCCATTACTAATTAATTTAATTAGTTAAATTAATAATCAAATATTTGAATTTTGAATTTTGAATTTGAAATTTGAATTTTGAATTTTGAATTTGGAATTTAAATTTTAAAATTTGATTTTTGAATTTGAAATTTGAATTATGAATTTGGAATTTAAATTTTGAAAATCGAATTTTGAATTTGAAATTTTGAATTTTGAATTTGAATGTTTGAACATTTGAATTCGAGTTTGAATTGGCTTTGAAAAGATGTTTCATAACAAAAGGATAAGATAAGATCTTATTGGAACATATTCCTTGGATCAAGAAGCATCTTTGGAGCACATTTTTGGGTTGTTTGGGGCGCATAATTGAGTGATAAAAATGTCATCTTATCACTTAAAACAAAGCTTCATTCAGATTTGGTGGTTGAGGGAATCAGTGGGTGAGTTGATTCAAATTTTGAATGCAACTACTCAATATATTTGGACCCCTTTTAGGGCTGAATTATGCACATGAAAAATATACTATATGATAGTTTATGAATTTAAGTTTAAATTATTTTGAACTTAGTTTCATGAGGATAAGACTGGAGGTTGTTGGCAAAATTGGTTTTGCAACAGATCCACCTTATCCTCCCCTGATTCATGCGCAACTTTCAAAGGAGTTTGAAAGTTGGTTTTCATTTTGAATGAATTAATTCTCTCCTCCTCTCCAAGGTGTGCGCATATATCACACTTGTTCTTCTCCTTAGGGTTTTTAAAAAACCTAGCCTACTCTCCTTCATCTCATGCACCATTCTGTAGGGTAGTTCACTACACCTTTCCAAACAGAATACCTAGCCTCCACCTTCACCACTTGTGAGCATAGCAAGCCTCACTGTGGTGTTCATCTGGTGGCTTTGAAGAAGGATTTCTTGCATCGTTGATGAATGGTGGTGTGGATCACCATTAGAGGGTTTGAACCCTTCAAGCCTGACATATGATCTCCCTGACTGATCAGGCCAAAAACAAGGTAACATCATGTTGTCTTAAAGCATGAACCTATGTGTGCATGTATGTTTCCGCAGTAAAAATTTTGATTTTACACCTTACATGCATCGGCCTTCAAAGGCCAGTTTACTTTCAAGTGGTATCAGAGCCCGGTTGCTTTACCATCGGCGGGTGATGGTACCTTGTTTGTGAAAGGAGTTTTTCACTGTCAAAATCTTTAAAGGTTAAAGTTTAAATTCTGCATATGGATTTTGAATCACAAATCCTTTAAAGTGTTAAAGTTTTTGTTTTTATGAACATGTAAATTTGATTCTGTGTTCATAAAACATTATGCATCATGGTTTAGTTTCTTTTTCTTTATGAAAGTTTTAAAAGGATCACCCTTTTTGAAAGGGTAGATTAGGCCATGGAGGGTACTAAGAGTACCTTGAGTGATTTCTTATTTTTCTCCATGAATTGTGTCATGTTTATATGCATGAAATTTTGTGACAAAATTTATCATATAGTCACCTATATGATTCGGCCATAAAGGAGTTTGTGGCTACATGCATGGTTTAATTTTGTTTTCTTTAAGAAAGAATTAACAAAATTTAAATTAAAATTGTTTTTAAATTCGGCCAATTGAGAAATTTAAGATTATGAATCTTGATGTAATTTTGATGTTTAAATGTTAAATGTCAAAATATATGTGAAAATATTATGTGATAATATAATGTTTGTGTTTGCAAGTTTTGAACTTTTCAGGTACAAACAGGAAGGGGATGGTCATGGTGCCCGGATTTGAATTTTTTTGAATTTTAAATTAATGTGTAATCGCGCCCTTTAATTTACAAGTGTATTTGTAATTTAAATTTTGTAATTTTGTGCCTCCGAAGATGTTTTGGAGTTTCTTTAATTATGTGTAATTAGAGAAATAGGCTAGCGGCGTATAGACGACAAGCGGCCGTTGCTTAAAGAAGCAAAAAGGGCAAAAGCGCGAGCACCATGACTATCTCAATATAAACTGTTTATATGCATGTATGATTCGAACGTCTAGTATGCATGAATTGGGCAAACCGCGTTTTGTATGGTTATTATTTTTGTCCAATAGCGACTAGTGTATACCGATAGATGTTTGACATAGGTAACGACTAGCATGATAACTTACAACATGCGTTTGATGGGACCTAATTAACCCTAAAATAAAAGGAACCCTTAAAAGGAATAAATAATTAAGTGTATGATTACCTCCCACCACCAATGCTACTCAAAACTCTTCTACATAGTGGTGCTCCACAACTCAGTTGGGACCCACTGTTTCGTTGAGCTAGAGTAGTGTTTGAAGTGTAAGACACTTAGGGTGCTGGTTTAATGCTTAACTAAGACATAAGTTGCAGGCACAGCCGGGCTTATGTGCTTAGGGTAATGGTGCTAGGTTGGTTGCAGGAGATGCACCACTAAGTGACAAAGAGTTGTCAACCTAATGTTAAGAGAGGGTATGAGATACTATTGATAAAGATCAACCCATTATTTAAATTAATCTTGCGGTCTCAGACGGAGATTAAAATAAATAATCGCACTCTTAATCCCACTAAGGTAAAATTTAAAGTAGATTAACCCTAAGTCAAAATTAAGGGTCATTGACTTAGATAAAATAGTGGGAGAGGCAAATTATTTAAAGTCTTTAATAATTTGCTTTTAACTACATAACCGTATATTAACTAAAATCATATTTAGATCTTTAACCACTCATGAATTTCAAAATAGCATGTGTAAATCACATCACTTACCTCAATCCACTTGGGCCAGGACCACGGGCAATCCACTGTTTCATTGTTCCGGTTTTAAATCCACGTACGGCAACCTATACAACCATGTATAGCCGTCAGTTTCAGTCAAAATACGTCAAAACGCGAAAACGTCAAATCCTCACCTCACACCATGGAGGGTCCGGCCATCATAGTCTTAATTTAGGTTTTATTTTTTCTAAATTTTCTTTCTCATTTTATTACACTCACTTAGGTTACCCAAAGGCTAGTTCAATCGTTGTTTTTCTGTTTTACGACTTTTACGCAACGTTTTTCGAAATATTACACTTTAGGCACATTTTGCCACTTTCAACACTTATTATTTTTACATTGATCCTTCCACATGCCAATCACCACACAACCCATCTAATGGCTTTTTCATCACACAACACAACACCAAAGTTTTCCAAAACATCAATTTACTCACTTATACATAAATGGTCGAATTCTTTGTTAGCCAAACCAAGGATTTCCACTCAATTCCTATGGTCCACAACTCATATAATCACTTCATATCATCATATAATCACACTACAATTCACTATACCACACATTAACACAAAACTCAAAAATCCATTTCATGCACTAAATTTCCTAAGTTAAAATTCACTTTTTTCGCTTAAAATTTTCATTGCATTTATAGCATTAATACATAATTATAAGACATTATCATCTAATAGACATTTTCCATTTGAGCTCTCTAACACCACATATCACAAAATCCCTCTTTAGGGTCAATGATCAAAACTCAAGAATCAACCAATGAAATGTTGAAATAACTTACCCAATTGCACGGTATATGGCTCCACCTAAGTATACTCCACCATTGGAGCATGAAAAAGCTTCATGAACTCACTTTCTCCCAAATTTTCGGATCTGAATTTGGTGCAAATCTCCCCAAATACGCGGTTTCAAGGCTCAATAGTGGTACCAATGGGTTCAGAAGGTGTTTTCCATCAAGATTCAACACAAACTTTGTTGAGTTTGGTTGAGTATAGCTTGGTTTAGGGGAGGGCAAAAATTTGGGAAGGGTTGTTTGCGCGGCTGTGAGGGGGGAATAGGTGGGCTAGAGAAGGTGAATAGTGTTTTAAAGTATTTTATTTAACTTTAAGTGGGACCGGGTCCCATGCGATTTAAAACTCACCCGAATTTTCCTCTGATCATCACTAAAATCCACAATTTAAAACATATTTAGAAATTATAATTTTTTTATTAACTAAACTCCTTTAATTTTACTCACTCAGATAAATCCGGAACTTTCCGGTTGTTCGGAAAAACACTGCTTTAAGCTACAGCGCGCTCCGTTGTCACGCTTCCACAAATTGACTTAAATTCTTCAAATATTATCAGAAATCATATTTCTTATTTCTATGTACCATTTAAAATCAATATTTGAAACCTAGAGCTCAAAATTCCACTGGCACGTTTTACGGTGCAATCTGACTGTGGTATTTTTACTCGCGAAAAACACTATTCACTGATTTTTCTGAAACTTGCCTGTCCACTCAATTTTCCGTTCTGAATCCATTTCCAGGCTTATTTTTATCATCTGAGACCTTTTGCTCAATTTTTATCTTCCTAGGGTTGCGTGTTGGCTAATTACCGTTTTGCCTTTTCTTTATATTTTGGCCTAATCTTTGGGATTTTCACTAATCCATCACTTAATTACTCACTTAACACTTTAATTATTTAATTTAGAATTGTGAGGTGTTATACTGGTGGTGAGCATGGATTTGAGTGGTGAGCATGGATTTGAGTGGTGAGGCCAAGGACCTGAGCGTTGAGGACACGCAGGCGAGTACTCTCAGGCATAACTCAAAGGAACAGGATCAAGGAAATCAATGAAAGAGGGAATTAAGAGAGCGGAAATTAGAGAGAGAGAGAGAGAGATAGTTTCTTCTCTCTATGTAACTCATGTGTTCTGTTCCTTCTTTTCTCACATTTCCATCCTGTTCATTTCTGTGACACCCTCCCTTGTACGCGTCCAATGGAGTTGTCTGCTAAGTGGATTAGAGTCAAAAAGTTAACGAGTAAAATTCTTGTTCAGTGAAATATTTTTCATATGACCAAGTAGAAAAGCTTGTCTAGAAAACTGACTTTAAAAAAATAAAAACAGCAAATAAATTTTTAAAAGGCTTTCGCTGCGCAACTCTGATTTTCCTGAAAACAGTCTGTCTTGCAAAAATATTGTAAATTCAAAATCAACAGCTTAAAAAAATATTCTTTGATGCAAGAAAACTAGACATCCGGGGCTACGCTTACATATAAAATATAAGCGAATCGGAGGTGAATAGCCCCACGAAACAGATCTCGCAAAGTACTCAAAAATTCGTTGCATTTTTCCAAAAACCTCCTGACTTGTAAAAATCATAATAAATTGGGTTTTCAGAATTTGTTTGTACAGTTTATATGATCTGAAAGTACACAACTGGGGCTTTACATACATATAAATTATGCCTCATTCGGATGTCTATAGCACCAGAACGACAACTAGTAAAGTGCTTGCAAAAATAGTTCAAAAATCTGAATTTAAATACTAAGACAATTATTTTCGCAAACTAAATACCAGAAACATAAAAGTCATGCTACACTTCTTTTCAAAACAGAACATACATCATGGCATTCCATTCTTTAAGAAACTACATCAAGGTCAAATATTCAAACAACACTCAACAGAGACAGCGAGCAAACAGCAAGGTTGTCCACAGCATAACTTAACAGAATTGTCATGTAACTATGTCATCAAACACTTCCTCAAATGCTTCAAGGTCCTCCTGCAATTTATTAAAATTGCAGCCCCAAAGGGGTGAGAAAGATCCCAGTAGTGTGGCAACAAAACCAATAATGCAATAGTATTAAACTAGGCACAAAATCATAAACAGTCACTTCAACATATCTATTTTCCTTTTCCTTTTTCCTGTTCATCATATAATATTGCGTATATAACGCCTTCCTTTTGTGCTCATAGCACCGTCGTGCGCGCAATACACAGTGGATATCCCATAAATTGGTACCCTCTTGGTGGATTCCAACTGTGGCCTATGCGGACTGATGCCAAGTGTCCCATACCCTGGTACCGGAGGGATGCCTATATGATGCGTGCTCAAACACATGGTCCTGTACATAACTATTCTGAAATTGTAAGGCTATATGAATTTTGGTACATGCATGCCATGCTATGCTTTCACACACAAAGCATAAAAATAAATGCGGTATGATGTAAGATGCATGCTTATATACTTTTCATATACATTATGCTGGCACATAACAACTTTACCTCATAATCATATTGCCGTCAAGGCATATTCACGGTAGAATACTTACATTATAAGGAACATAATAATTTTACGGAGTATGGAGCATCATGTTACAACTTCATACACTAGTCAATAGTCACATTAGGTAATACCGCCTAACACTTACCTTGGCACTTTACTTTTAAATCAAGCATTCCAAGCATCATCGAACAGTCCAAAGATCTAAGAACGTGTGCACCTAAACAACACATACATCAAATCAGAATTTATTACGTTCGTTTTCTATACATTACACAACTGTCCCATTCTCCTAATCCTTGATTTATAATCGGTTTACCCGTTCATGTACCAAACGAACTTTCTGCCATTAAATTGATTTTCCAATTGTCCTAAATTGACAAAAATCCAAGGTAAATCTACACATGCACATTCGGTCTTCAATCATCAATTAGGTGCTTAATATATATAATTTATGTTTACTATACGTTGCATACAATTTCCATTACTTTAGCTACTAGGGTTATAATTGAACTTCATGGCTCTTAACAAAATAAATTTCATGACTTATGTTTGGTCTCATTACTCATGCACAAGTGCCAAAATTCCACAACTCTAATTTCAAGGTTGTTCACAAGGAATTAAAGCATGCAGGTCTAATTAATTAGTTTAATCTAGAAAAGTAGTCCTAAGGTATGGTAAGGAGCTTTTTACATGCTGCCCAAACAGTTCTTAACGTGTTCTAGGCTGGGTTCATCAACTAGGTGTTTATACTTCCCTCTTAACCAAACAATACTAATTGCTAGCAAGAGATAAAGCCCCCAAGATGGCCTACACCTACTGATTCAGTTTTTTTGGCCAGCAACTAAGAGTACCAATTTAATTTATTTGAATAACATTTCTATAATGCTTACGGTTGATGAAACAAGGTTATAAGCAAGCTGTCTCCATACTCTAAAACACATACAAGGACCACTAACTTATTCTAGTCTAAGGGGCAGTCCAACACACATTCAACCAGCGATGGGGATACTCTATCCAAGCTCAAAGATTGCTTATTTAAATTTACATATGTCAGGGACCAATGGTTTTACAGCTGAACAGAAAAGAAAAGAGTATAACAATATAACACCTCCAGAATTAAATGCAGCGGCCTAACCGAACAGTGGAACGAATGACAAAAATAAAATAAAATAAATACATCCTCCGTTAGCACACAGGCAGCCAAACAGATGGGGTTAAAGAGGCTTGAGGTTATGTCCATACCTCTTTGTATGCACAACACAATTCGCCCATCAACTAGAGGGAACAACCACCAAGTCTTGTGCTTGGATCCTCACACTTTTGTTCTTGCGTGCAAGGAGAGGGAAATCAGAATTTAGGACAGTGACCTTCCTTGTAGTAATTTGGTTTTCTGCTGCATACAAAGGGAGGGATGGCCCAACCATGGCTGGACCTTGTGCTTGTAATAAGGGGAAGGAATTTAATCAGAACCAGTCAAGGGGGAAGGGACACAAAGACATAAAAAAAATACCTCACCTCCTTGGATGTGTCTTCAGCCGAACAAGGAAGGAGAAGAAGGGGAAGTGCGCTTGGTACTTTGTTGTCTCCTTGTGGACTCACGTTTAGAGGGAGGGAAAAAGGGGAAGAGGATACTGGCATGATTTGTGGTGTGCCTCTTGGAGGGCTTATGGCTGTGAAGGGGATGGTGAGACTGACTTCAAGTCTGCGACTGATAGGAGGAAGAAGGAAGGAATGCAGCTCGTGTTGTGGTGTCTCTCTATGATTCACGGCTTTGGAAGGAGGAAAAGAAGGGAACAAAGCTGGTTACTCATCACACTCAAATGCCAGCAAAGAAATTGGTTTGTTTCTTGTCTCCACTCTACGGGTAGGAAGGGATAAGGTGGATGAGTATCTCACTTTATTTTCAACCAATGAAACACATGTATACATATTTTGGTTTTGGTCTCTCAAATTCTTGTGCAAGGAGGAGAAGGAAGGAGTGCTGTTGATCGATCTTTGGACAACACTCACGAGGCCAGCTTCATTTTGTTATTGTGATTCATCCAAGGCAGCTGAGTAACATATGGTTTCTGTTCTAACTGGTGATGCATGTAGTCAGCTCATGAATTCTTGGTCAGCAGAGAAGCTTGACCGGACATGAAGCAAAGAATCAAAGGCTCCCCTTAGTGTGTAGATGGCGCTCAAGTAAGGAAAAGGGAAAGCTATGTGGCGCACATGCGGATGGTTTGGAGTGCTAAGTGGCGAGCATGTATGGAAGAGAGGAGATTTGGTTTGACACTTAAAGAAAATGCATTGGCTGAATTTGTTAGAATACTAGATATTCAATCAGAATCTTTTCAAACCAAGTACATGAAGGCACAAAATGGAAGGGTTGATGAGGGTTTGGGCTGAATAAGGTCCACAATAAACTCTTGGGTTGACCTCGTTAAAGAGTCCTTGGCCCAAATCTACTTCCTAATAAATCATCCAATTCAAGTGGTATAATAACAGCTATTATTTCATGTATCCACTAGATATTAACTAGGGTCTTTATATATCTTATACTTAAATTTAATTCTATCCTACACACACTTATTTCATAATTACACTTCAAATTAAGTTCGCAATTTATGTGGGATGTTACACTAAACAAAATTTAATTCGAGTTTCAAGCATGCTACACACCCCTAATTACAAGTTATGTGATATTTACCAAAAAAAAAAATACAAGTTATGTGATTTCCTAATTTTGCGGGATGTTACAATTTCTCAATCCTAAAGCCAAATATAGGCTTCATGAACATGCCTTTCTTTTATTTGGTTTTAGGACAAATGGGCTTGGCTTACAGTGTTAGTAAATTATTTGGGCTTTTGCGTGGATGCCCGTGGCCTTTCATTTTTGTTGTACATTAATCTTTTTTTCTATTTTTAAAGTTAATTATATATTTAAAAAATATATAACTTAAAATATTTTCAAGATACATATATTTTTTTCATAATTTTTACTAATAATAGATATATTTATTAAATTAACGTTACATTTTATTTCCAAAATTTTAAATTTTAGATAACCCTTTGAAATATTAAGAATTCTTTTAAAAAAATGCAGTAAATAAATAAAAAATGCGATAGTTTGTTTAAGCTTAAATATTAGATGATTGTTATCTAAGTTACTCTTAAATCTCTCACGTTTTTTTTCTCATTAATGTCCGAATAAGAATATTATGATTAATTTCATTTTTTTAAATCGATTTATTAAAAATTTAATTAATCTGGTTTAAAGACATTCAGACTTATATTAAAAGCGGGCCCTCTAACAAAAATTCAAGCATTTTGTGGGGTCATATTTTCATATTGTGGAAGTTAAAGACCTCCACAAAAGACATTTGTGGTAGGGATGTGCAAAATATCCAATTGATCCAAACCATATTAAAAACCAAACCAAACCAAATTAAAAAACCGGTTTTTTTTAAAATCGGTTAAAAAATATATCCACTTTTTAATTTTAAATATGGTTTGGTTATCCATTTATGAAATGGTTTGGATATACTTAATAACCAAATCATATCCATTTTTTCTTCAATCATTCTTCAACACTTTAATATGAATCTGATCCAAACTTTTCAAATATCTAACCATTCGTAGTGATTTGAATGAATGGAGTATTCCTTGGAACTGAAGCCAAATCTCAAACAAACCTTAAGTGCTTGTGATTCTTTGCTTCCAAACCACATAATCGGTGGAAGGTGAAACAGAATCGGTGGAAGATGAAACAGAATCGGTGGAAGCTGAAACAGAATCGGTGGAAACTAAAACAGAAACCCACCCCCCAATTGCAATTAGCATATGAAGCAAGTTATTCTTAATCCAAATCCACCCCAAGCTCACTTACATGTGCAATATAAGTTCTAAAATAGTAAAGCAGTATAAGTTTCAAAATCTGTGCAATGCAGCAAATAACCAGTGTTTTAAAACCCGGCTCGGATCGGCCGGGTCGACCCGGGACTCGGTGACCCGGTGGGTTCCCCGGTCCGAGCAGGTAGTTAGATCGCTTCTGCAGTCAACCCGGATTGGACCGGTTGACCCGGCCGAAACCCGGCGACCCGGTGACCCGGGTTAGATCGGTTATTCTTTTTTTTTTGGTAAATTTTTTTTTTGTTGATAAGAACTCTTGAATTAAATCATATTCATATTTTATGATGAATAAGATTAAAAGTAAGGTGAAAATAATAAGGTGAAAAAATAATACGATTAATTTAGTTGCATCTTATAATGATCTCATGAAGTTAAGTGGTGATAAACAGTGGCGGACCCAGAAAATTTAATTTATGTCCGCACATTTAGTAGCGGGGTTTCGAGGGAAGCCTCTCCGAAATTTTTTTTGATATTACTTTCACATGGAGGAGTTCACTTATCAATGAAGGAAAAACATATAGGGTGAATAACAATTTTAGGCAGATAGAAACATAAATTAGTAAAAAATGATCTATAAATTAAGGGAAAAGTGTGTGTTATTTTAAACGATGTAAAACTGTGTCATTTTAAGTGAGAGAAAGAGATAGATCACGGGGGAGAGAGTGGACAAAAAAAAGTAAAGTTATGATCCCACCTTTTTGTGAGAGTGAAATGACATAATATATGTCATTTAAAAGGACAAACACTTTTTCCATAAATTATTATAAAAAATAAAAAAATATATAAAAAACTTCGACTTAATATAAAAAAATAGTAATCAAGAGGAACTAAATTATTATAATAGAACGATTATCTTTTATACATATGAAAATATATAAGGCAAAACAAAATTTAAGTTCAATATACTTTTATATGTATGTATTTTACCTTATAGTAAGTCGAGAAAAATTATACCCATTAATATATGGGTTTATCATCTATCATTTAACATGACCACAAAAAATTTCATACACACACAACATTTTGTGGGGCCCGCAGCAAAAAAAAAAACTCCAGCACGCAAAACGAATCTCTATAACATAACACAATCACTTTTCCTACAACATAACTCTTATAAAACCCTTAATATATTGGAGGGGACTTGCGGCAGTGGCAGAGAGATACCGATACAGAGAAAAAGGTCTTTTTTTATGTATTGGGTTTGAGACTAAAGCCTTTGGCGGAGAAGGCATATCCATGGAAAACTTTCTCCCCCGTCACGTGAGCACTTTTGAGTACCTAATGACCAAACTCTCCTCATACTAAGTCTCGATTTTGCTATGTAAACAAATTTTTATTTTTTGTCAAAACTTCATGTATGCACTTGCGGACATCTGCGTATGAGCAGGTCCGCCAGTGGTGATAAACACTTATGGTCTCATGACCTTATCTCAACGGTGGACACTTTTTTCTTAGTATATATTTGATGCATAATATTTGTTATCATGATAACCGTGACACTTTTTTCTTAGTGTATATTAGGGGTGTTCGCGGTCTGGATTGGATTGGTTTTGGATTAAAAAATCATCTGATCCAATCCCTTCGGTTTGATAATATAATCATCCATTCGATTTGGATTTTTTTTCTTAGTGTATAACTAATTTTATTGATGGTGAGAGATTGATTAAGTCAACCGCAGTTTTGATGGCTTCTCCCCATAATGATTTCGACAATCCAGCATTGGATAGCATACTTCGAACCTTATCTTCAATAGTCCGGTTCATCCTCTCAGCAAGTCCATTCAACTGTGGAGTTTTAGGAGGCGTCTTCTCAAGTCGGATCCCAGTGGCTCTACAATATGCATCAAATGGGCCGCGGTACTCACCACCGTTGTCAGATCGGACCACCTTCAATTTCTTGCCAGTCTCCCTTTCCACCATAGCATGAAACTCTTTAAAGGATTGGATTACCTGATCTTTAGATCTCAACAAATACACCCACACTTTGCGGGAGTGATCATCAGTAAAAGAAACAAAATATTGAGCTCCTCCAAGGGATCTCTCTGACATAGAGAAAACATCAGTATGGACTAGGTCAAGAATATACCTGTGTCTTCTGGGTTGGTCCAGCTTCACAAATGAAACCCGGAGCTGCTTTCCAGCTAGGCAGTGCGTGCAAATCTCCAACGCTTGGCCTTTCAACCCGGTCAATAATCCCTTCTTGTTCAGAATTTGGAGCCCTTTCTCGCTCATATGGCCGAGGCGCTTGTGCCACAAGTCCAAGCTATGTCCATCTCGAACAGAATTGGCTTCTCCGCTATTTATCTTTCCTTGCATCACATACAAGGAGCCTTCTTTCTTACCTCGGGCAACGACCAAGTTTCCCTTTGCCAGCTTCCATCTGCTACTACCAAAGTAGTTCACTAATCCGGCATCATCAAGCTTGCCTACCGAGATTAGGTTCAGTCGCATGTCAGGAACATGCCTTACATCTTTCAACACAAGTCGGCACCCGACATCCGAGGTTAGAGTTACATCACCAACACCAACAATTTTGCTGGTAACTTGATTTCCCATCTTCACAACTCCAAAATCACCACCTCAGTAAGAGGAGAAAAATCCTTTGTGTGGAGTAACATGGAAGGAGGCACCAAAATCAATAATCCATGTGCAGTCTTCATATTTCCTGATTGTAGCTACTACCTTACGACTCATGATCTCCCACTCCTTATCAGTTTTTTCCACCGGTCTCTCATCAAGGATAATGGGCTCATGCAAATCTTTTCAGTAGAAATGATCTTCCATCATCGTTCTCCAATAAGTGAAATTGTCCGCGGTCAGCTTGAACATATCTCCGTCATGTGTTACGCCACTGGTCTCCATCGTGTCTCCTTCAGAACCCGTCGAACCCAGGCTCTGATACCACTATTGAGTCAAGTCGGACCCTCAAGTCAATTGCGGAAGCGAAATAAAAAATCAAGAGGAGAGAGATGGAGAAGAGCACAAGCAATTTGTTTAACGTGAGAAAACCTTCTCCAATGTGAAGAAGTAAAAACTCACGGGACACTAGTCCAGAATCAAACTTCCACTATAAGAATAATGGGTTACAACAATCAAACATCCCTAGCCTTTCACTAGAGGTATAATCAAACATCACCAAGTATGGTGGTAATATCAAACGTCCCTAAAGAGGTCTTACTCAAACTTTTCTCTAGAGGTATTTTTTATCTCATCTCACCTCATATTTTTCTCATATCACTCAACCTCACACATTAAATGCTTATATAGGGGAGGGAGATGAACCACTCAAAGGATGTGTCCCTTGAGCCTTGCACCTTCATTTATGAGCCTTGAGCCTTGCACCTTCATTAATGACCCTTGAGCCTTACACAATCATTTATAGAGAGACATTGAACCACTCAAAGGTTATGACTCTTGAGCCTTTGCACCAAAGATGGAGAGTTCCAACCTCTTGTTACTTGAGTCAAGCATTGATGGAGGAACAACTCCCAACAGAGGGGATATGGGAGGAATAGAAAGAAGAATATACTTCCTGGAACAAGAGAGGTTACCCATACATAGAGCTATATACGATTTTAAAAAAAAGAGTCCAGAAAAGAGAGACTTAAAAAATTAAAACTATATATGCTTTTCAGAAAAAAGAAAATTAAATGATTTCACTTAGAAAAAAAAAGGTTTGTTTTAATATATTAAATCTCCTTCACGAGTTCACATTTTGCTCATAATAATTGCATTATTCACATTTTTATTACTACGATAAATTCTTCTTAAGGTTAGGTTTGTGGTTTATGTGCTCTTGGCATGGCATACTTTAATCTTAAAAAAAGTTAAAAAATAAAAATAAATCTCTTATTATCCAAGTTACTTGAAAAGGACTATGTGAATATGAGTTGACAACTATTTATATGGCATCTTTGATGATTGTGAGAGGTGTTGAACAAACTTCTTTTTATGTGATTTAATCGAAATGCATAGAGTTCTTCACTGATAAAGGTAATGATTAAAAAAAGATAACTACCACATGAAGCAGAGCTGGTACCTCAAGGAAGCTAAATGTGTAAAAAGGGTTGTGTTCTGTCCTTAAGACAGAAATGTTCAGCCCAATTAGGCCGACGAATTGATCTGGATCTAATGCTCTCTTCAGGAATATCTATAGTATAAACACCCTTGAATTTAGCTGATCACTGTATATCAAATGGAGTGTGTGAACATGGTGATGATCATGAGTGAAAAATAGAATGTGTCTCTACCTCTAAATCGTGTTCTTATTTATAGGGGCTGTTGTACAAGGTGCTTACTTGGACCTGAGCTGTCATGAAGAGGCGGTCATTACAGCTGGTCGGCCTTTACCGCGTGGTAACGTATTATGCGTTACATGCCCTTGATGGCGATCCGTTTCACTATCTCCGGGTTGTCTATTGTCGGGTTGTCTAAATAGGCCGATTATATGGGCCCTTCGTACAGGTCCATAACAGTTGCCCCTCAGCCAGGCTATCTGAGTATTCGGGTTGCCCGGATGGGTTTAGTGTGGACTTGTATGAGTTTT
>JAVKPL010010552.1:0-45568 GCA_032173675.1 Gastrolobium villosum | reverse complement strand
TTATATTATATTTCGTCCGTTATATTACCGTTATAAAAGGATATAAGTTATGTCATTTAAAATGATTAATATTTTTCCTATTTTATGATAACATCAGAGTTTGTTAAACTAGGGATCTGTGCTTGCAATTAAAGGCTATGATTACATTAGTCACGAGCCACAATCGCAGTTTAGGCACCTATGTTCCAATGTACATGAAACAAACTCCAGCTTGGCGGGGAAACATTCTTCTGTCCAAAAGGGTATCTTTTTTTTTTGGTAAATAAAGAAAATGGTATCCTACTTAGGACTCACGAACCAAATATATTGAATCAGTCCATTAAATTTCTTGATTTATTCAAAATGAGTTTTAAAATTATCAACTTAAAAATAACAGAAGCCAATTTGGATCACCGCATTTTACTTGCGAGGTAAATTGACTAACCCATTAAGTAAATGCACGGTCTGCTGTCTACCAAAATAAAAAACAAAAAATGCACGGTCTGTTTACGTATTCATTTACTGAGTTTTTTTTACATGAATGAAATATTTTTATTTCTCTTTGACTATATTTCTCTTTAACTATTTAATAAATTTTATATCTTACATACATAAAAATTTGTGGAGTCAATACTTTTTCTTTTTCTCTCACCCACACCATTTTATATATGTAGGAGATAAATTTATATCCTACTATAATATAACAAACAATAAACTCTTATATGAAACCAGCTTATGCTTAGGTGTTGTTTTATGAAACCACCCTCAACATTTAATTCAAACAATTAATCCCCTTATACATTAATCTTTTAACAATTTAACATAGTTAGTAAATTTAGGACAAAACTACCCCTTTCTTTGTAACTCCCATAGGGGTGTTTGTTTTAGGAGTTTGTTGAAGTTTTCTGGGGAAGTGATTCTTGCGTTTTCATTACTCCACGTTTGGTTCACAGTTTTCATAAATTTTACCCATCTTTCCTTGTTGCCTATCTATCGATAATTGCAAGTGATTTGTCTGAAAAGTACTGTTGAGGATTGCTTCCTGAAAGGTGGTATTTGTCCTAGAATCTGGAGAAGTTCAAAAAGTGGTATAATCGGTGACTATATTACCCCTCGAGCTTCTTCTAATGCTTGGCCTTGGCATGAACCTCTGATCTATTTTCCTTGTTTTTGATCATCGAAGGAAGCAACTCCTCCTTGTTCTTTTTCTTCATTATTGCTTTCTTCATCGAACCTTCTTCGACATCGTCGCTTCCTGAACCCTCGCTCTTCTTTCTCGTTCCCCCATTATTGGTAACCGTAACAACCACTTGAAGTTTACGGTTTTCGAAGCTGAAGAAAGAAAACAGAGAAGAGTGAAGATTTTTTCTGATTACGGTTTTGAAAGAGGGGTCACTGGGTCTGTTTCCCTGTTCGTTCCCTATGGCTTTCCCTATGCACCATGCAATTGTGAATTAATAATTAATTAAAAGATAACGTTCGATATTATAAGTTTTAATGAAATTTTAATATTATATTGTGTTTTGTATAATATCATATTAGATGATATTATTCTGTATTTGATAACATTAAAACCAAGGGTTTTATTAATGTTATGTTACATAATTGAACTTTTGTTTCCAACACTCACAACAAAAAGGGAGAGAGAAAGTGGAATGATGAAAGAGAAAGAAAAATATGTGGACCCCACCTCTTTAATGTGTGTGTAGGAAAATGAAGTTGTGTTATGTTACATGATAAACATAAAACCCTAAAACCAATCTCATAAAGGGTTATTTCTAAAAGGGTTATTTTGTAATTTTAATAAATTTTCCCATCAATATTTTATTTTCAACCAAACACACATTCAGGAATTTCACTCAATTTTCCCAGTATTATTTTGGCCTACCAAACAACTTTTTTTACATTTTCTTACCAAACTCACTTTCCAACCATTTTCCTATCAATTACATTTTCCTAGTATTCAAAAAATTTCTCCTCAACCAAACGCCCCCTTAGTTTTCAATAATAATAATTGGTGATGAATTATTGCATTCAAGTGTATTATTTTATGTTTCTTTCAATTATCTTTTAATGATCACGTTTAGAGTCCCTTCGAACATATAATGCAAAAATCATGTGAAGTTGTTGAATCTAAAAACAAAACTTCAAGAAACTCGCATGGAGAAGTTTGTGAATAATTGTTGTGTTAATAATATTTTATGATTACTTTTATCATTTGCATGATAAAACTTTTCCCGTAAATAGATGCTAAGAGAACCATTGGTCATTGCTTCAAAATTTAGAGAAATCAATGAGTGAAGGATCTTGAGAAATGTTAGAGAAAACTCTGTTAAAGGAGAATGGGAGAAAAAAAAATTGAGAGAGAAGAAGCATGATAATATAAGAAATTATGAAAATGAATGCTACGGATGATGATAACTTCTTTCTTTCTTTTTTTCAAAATATAAATCTCATAACAATGTTATTTTGATATAGGAATAGAATATTTTTACTAACAAATAATGTTACTATCAATGTTACTATCATATATTAACTATTAATTTCCGTCCATCAACGGTTATTATTTATTGTGAATTAATAATTAATTAATGATTTTGATTTGTGGAAATAATAACCGTTGATTGACGAAAATCAACCGTTATCATTTATTATGAATTAATAATTAATTAATGAGTTTGATTTGTTAAAATAATAACCGTCGTAATTTACTTATCTGCAATTTATATTGTTGCATATTATAATTATATAATGAATTATGATTTCTTTTAGAAAAATTGTGTGACCTCTTTTGGAGGCATTCACATATTTATATCCGTTACAAAGGTAAAACCTTGAGAGAAAAAAATTGATTTCAAGTTTCATGGAAAAGTTTATATTACATTTTTGGAAAACTTTCAAAAAAAAAAAAAACTGTAAATTTTATCGGAATCACTTACCCCTCTGAAATTTGAATCATTTACTCCTAGCTTAAATTTTTTTTATCACTTACCCCTCTAACTTAACGGGTAAGTTATAAAGAAACTTTTTTTTTTTTGGTTACAGAAAGGGGCAATGCCCCCACAAAACAAAAGAACAGCAAACAAGAAGGAATGAAAAAAACAGAACAAGAAATAGCAGAAAACAAAACATCAAACACTAGCAGAAAGCCAGGAACAAGCATCATCCTGTATTTCTCCTAGCAGCCACCTTATTCAGACCCGGATCCAAAAGATATAAATGATTTAAAATTTTGAGAATGGGATAAATGTTTTAGAAGAAACTTATATGAACTTTTTTGAAGTTTTCTCTATATTTTTTTTGGGTTTATGAGTATAATGTTACATGACTCAAGAAAACTTTCCTACACACCACACAACTAATATATGGGGTCCACATGTTTTTTTTCTCTTTCATTATTTCACTTTCTCTCTCTTCTTTATTGTGAGTGTAGGAAAATTTTCTTAAATCATGCAACATTATACTCATTGAACCCTATTTTTTTAAGAGTTATATGTTAGAAAAAAAAATATATCATTAAAAATACCTTTACCCAACACTTTTAAGGTTTTATGTTGAATTGGTTCTTTATATGATATCAGAGTTTAAATGACTATAAGATCATGAGTTCGATCCTCACCTCCCATCACTTGTGGAATTGAATAAGCATAATTTAAAACAAAAATAAAATAAAATTAGGCGTATGCAACATCCACGTTTCAAGCCCAAAGAATTTTTACATAAAAGGTGTGTTAGAGAATACTAATACTATAAATCATTAAAAAGGTATTCATCCAACATTTAAAATTTTGTGATGAATTGATTCTTTATTATAAACCGCTGAAAACTGTACAAATGTGAAGTAAATAGTGTATAAGTGTTTGTAGCATTATTTATATATTTATGAAGAGGAAGAATCGTTTACAATTTTTTTTTACAAATTACACTAAGAATGACACTCTTGATTAATGTATGACCGGTAAAATTTATAAACAAACAATTTGTAAATATAACATTCCCATCTTTATATGCAAAACTTTTAATTTTTTTTTCCCTACTGAAAGATTCGAATTCTGCAATCTTCTAACTTACAAGAGATAACGAGAAACGATATGAGACGAAATACAAGTTCCAAGAGAGAAAAGGAATGAAAACACACGTAAGCTCATCTAGGTATTGTGCTCTATAACAACAAGGTGATTGCGGTAAAGATCTTGATTAATCTTCTACTAATAAAAGGAACTCCATGGGGCTTTATAGCTGGTGAGGTTTGATGTCACCAAAAAAATCCGCTTGATAATGATTTCTCTACTTATGGGAGTGGAAGTGAGGGTAAAGTCCCAAGACATGCTCAGGCATGAAATCATGTCTTGTCAAGAGCCCGACAATTGGAGGTCTCTGTAGAATAATAAGTAAATAGAAAAGTTACTCTAAGGCATTATTGAAAAATAACAATTAATGAGAAAAGCTAGTATAACAGACACGAATAGCATCCATCATGTTCAGCTCACACTACACACAAAACATACATACATACATATATACATAGATACAGAGAGGGAGAGAAAGTCTTACTCCCGGTGTCTTTGGCACCACCAACAAGTGCCTGAGGCCAACCTCCCGGAAAAGAAGAGCAGCTTTAGCTAGAGACATTGTTTCCACAACTGTATATGGTGACGTATTAGTAATTGGATGGATATCAACATACATTTCCATCTCGTTCTCAGAAATGTCTATATCCTCCAGCTTGATCCCCTTGCCTGAACCTGGCTTTGCAAAATCATGTGCCTTGAAGTTTCTCATAATGGAGGATCCAGTCATCCCTCTCTCCTTTGTAAATGTCCTGTGTTTAAGGAGTACAAGCAGATGAGACCTCAAAACCAACCCACACAATTCAGAAGCATCTGAGAAAGGAGGCTCATCAATTACAGGAAACCCATTATGTCCCGTGACCTTTAAAGCATGGACAATATTCCCCACTTTTTCAACCCCAGCAAATGTAACCAATGGACCAGAAACAACATCACTTGCAATTAATTGCCTCATGTATGGTTCTGCATGTGCTTCCATATAAGGTAGCCCCTTCATTTGCACAATCTGATCGTAAACTCCTTTGTTAAAACAATCAGCCACAGACTTGGAAATAAGGAGAACCAACATCACCAGTGGAAGCATCAGCAGGTTATTTGTGAGTTCAAGAAGTATGACACAAAGCATCAGCAGGATATTCTTTGGAGGCTTTCACAGTTCAAGAGATAATCATAGCTGTAACAGACTAGCTCTGTTGTGTATGTTAATCTCGAGGATCTGTAGAGAAAGAAACGGATACTTTGTTCCTATGGGAGGGAGGGAAATATATAATCAATATGCCACTCCTACTGAGAGTGAAATTGATATTACTTTTGGATGTGGAAGCTAAGTTTTTCATCCTAGAACTTGAAGCATTTAAATAGGTGGATTATATCCTATCCTATCTGAAGAATATAATACTTTTTAAAGATCCAACTAGTTCACTGATTCTCTAATTTTATATTTTAAGCCCTTAATAGAGATTCAACATCTAACATCCTTTTTTTTATGCCTAATTCTAACATCTACTTTTATGCTTGATTAAGGTTGACCCCGGGAAACCTGCAGGACTTACCTGGCAGCGAAAATTAAACAATGAAGGAAGTGCTCCATTAGAATTCACCTTGTCTTTAAAAGAGATGATTCATCTGGTAAACCTACTCGTGAGATCAATTTTTTTTTTTTTGTTCTTTTCCTTTTCACAGTTTACTTGTTATAAGAAGAACATTTAAGTCCTATGATTTGATGACATGATAATTGCAGCACAATCCTTAATCGTGTATGTAATGAACTTGTTCCAATTGGTCTCTGATCTGGAATATTTTATTTAAGGACTTAATTAATTATTAGTCATACTCAACTTGTCAAGAATATTCATATAATATTGATGCCCTAACATTCAGTGTCCCTGCATTATCTTGAAAAACAGGTTAATATCTTTCACAACCAAACCTTTGAAAAGAAATTTAAATCTCAGCGTTCTGCATTCTTTATTTCTGTTTTAGGACCAGACCCTTAAATGTCATCTCCCTTAAATACTTGAATTCTTTGCTACATTATCCATATTGGGTATATATAATATATCAACACTATCATTTTATTTGTTTGCTTAATGCTGTAATATATTTAAAATATAGGAGCATAGATTTGATAGGTTTAGCAATCCTTAGATTATTCTGTGATTTGATAGGCTCCAATCGGTTATCGGCTATGGCGCCATGTTCGGGAAGAAGCTGCCAAAGGAAGGGTAATATTCTTTTATCAATAAATTTCTATCTTGATTTGTCCTTATGAAGTGTCCATCTGGTTATCTTTCCCGCACTGTTTTATGCTTTTGTTTGTTTGCTTGTTTCTATCCTTTTTGCAGGGGGGAATGATTGATCTTTTTGCTAAGCATCATGTAACATCTTGTCATGGTGTTCCTTTAGGTGGTATTGGGGGCTTTCAATCTTTTATAAGTTAGAATTTCTCTTTCCGTTGCTAAAGCCAAAAGATAAGCACAAGATTGTCTAAATTAACCAGCCTTATAAAAAATTGAGCCTCTTAATGGTACCTTGATCTAATTAGGTTATGAATTTAAGTTAGACGTGTAGTATTTGTATGAAAAAAATATGTGCATGTAGGTCCTGGAAAATGCATTTATCTTGAACTAATTAGATTACTACTAGTATGCATTCAAATTAAGTGTAAAATGTTGAAAGGTAAAGTAGATTTTGATTTCTAATTATATCCATCTTAGAATAAGTTACACTTACATTAAAATCATTAATGTCATCTAATATTTGCTTGATTTGTGTTTGTCCAGAACATTATTTGATAAGTTAGGTCTATAATATGCATTGTTTTTGTTGTTGACAAACTGATCTTCAGTGCAGGAAGCATTGGAAGAAGTTTTAGAGGTGAATTTCAGCGTTGGCAACTATTCCCTATAGTATGTGAAGAGAAACCAGTTTTAGCAAATCAGTTTTCCGTAAGTTTTATTCATTCTAACTTATCAGGATGATTCTTTGTTGCTATCTTTTAAGCATTTTAAAAATCTTAGTGGTTTGACTGTATCCTTTTAAGTTTGAAGTTCAAAATTCAGATGGGTGATACTGGAACTTACATGTCTGTCTAACTCCACGATGTTTATTTAAATTGTGATGAATGAAGTTGTACACCCTTTTTTTCTCTCTAGTTTTGAGTAAATTGATTTATTTATCACATACGCGCATCATATTTATTATGTAGGCAGAGATAAGATAATTGCTAAGATGGGCTAATTCTTGTTTGCATTATGTTTTTTTTTTAAGTAGACCCCATTTCTTCATCTGGAAAAGAGCAGCATTAATCAAGGCATTTGCTTTGTATCATGGGCGGTTCTGTTTCTCATTTGAGCATAGCACTTATAAAAACCACTATGCCTTAAAGCATAAGTTATAAATGAAAAATTTGATCACTGTTTTTATATCTCTGATATACCTCCTTACATAGAGCCCTCAAGGCTTAAAATGTGGACAAAAGCATAAGTGCATAGTTATCTGGTGCGGATACTAAACAGCCGCCTCCAATCTTACTGAATAGAAGTACAAGACTGGGGTTTTAAAGGATAAGGTACTTGGCCATTTTGGTTAACTTGGGCTTTTTATACCATGTAAATTTTCCATTTAACCATAAATCCATGCTTTTCTTTTAATCAACTGTCTTTTGACATTTGTTTATACATCGCTGGTGCAGGCGTATATTTATTCACAGTTATCCACTAAAATCCTGATAACAGAATCATAACATGAGCATGTATGAGCTTGAAATTTTGGGTTGGTGTAACTCGCGACATTATAAATAATGACTCAGTTCGAAGTGAGCATATTCATAAAGAACATAATACAATGTGGTTTGTGTACCGGATTTGTGTTTATTGTGATACAATATGTGGTTCTTGTTAGAATATGGTTATGAGTGAGTTAAACTCAACTTTGAGGATTAGTCTTTCGAGTATCTAATACAAATATACAATCTAATACCATCACTGATAATTAATTATACTTTCTTTCGTATTGCTAATACTATTACCTTCTTTGACATGAAAAGACTATTGTCTCAGGTATTTGTTTCGCGTCCAAGTGGTGAGAAATATTCAAGTGTACTATGTCCAGGGAAGCCAGATATATTAAAGTAAACCTTTATAGATTGCCTTGTGATTTTACAGTTTCTAATTTATCATTTTTAATGTCAGAATTAAATCTTTGAATTTATTTTTGAAAAAATGTATGCACGAACTTCATTCAGAGAAAATCCAGTGTCAGGAATTGAATCATGGGATTGGAATATGAACGGGAACAGTTCCACATATCATGCATTATACCCAAGGGCTTGGACAGTGTATGAGGGTAGATCATCTCTTCTGTTCAAATGCAGAACCTGACCCAGCACTCAGAATAGTTTGTCGTCAGATTTCACCTGTTATACCCCATAATTACAAGGAAAGTAGCTTTCCTGTATCAGTTTTTACTTTCACGGTAGGCAAGTGGTCACTCAATTTAATTTTTGGTTAGAATTTTATACATTTGAAGTCAATAATAAGCAGTCAATTTTATTTTATGCAGCTGAATAATTTTGGTAAAACAACAGCAGATGTCACCTTGCTTTTTACATGGGCTGTAAGTGATGCTTTTTTGTTGGTTGTTACTGTTACAGTCTGTTGATTTTTAATGCTCTATCCATTTGTTGAGGCTTTGAGTGCAAACAATTTGCTGTGTGCCTCCAGAATTCTGTTGGAGGACTTTCTGAATTTACTGGTCATCACTTTAATTCAAAGATAACGTAAGAAAGTTGTCAATTGGTTTACCTTCTTTGTTAAGATGTTCCCATTTTATTGCTTCCCCACCCACAGCTTGCAAGAGTTTATTCTAACATTCTAGATACATATTATGTATTGCTAGGATGAATGACAGGGTGCATGGTGTGCTTCACAAGTAAGTCTTATTTGTTACTATCTTATTGAGCAAAGGATGAAGAGAAAAATAATTCTTGAATTTATCAATTAATTTAATAGTTTATGTTGCATACACAGGACTGCAAAGGAGCGACCTCCAGTCACGTTTGCAATTGCAGCAGAAGAGACTGAATATGTTCACATCTCAGAATGTCCTGTCTTTGTTATACTGCTATGAGACTCTTGTTTAGCTCATGTGACGTTAACGACTCTAATTCCGCTTAGCAAACGACTCTCTTGGATGCATACAAGGGAGGGCGTTACACTAATTGGTATCAGAGCAGTTTGGTCCATGGATTTGCTTGTGTTTGATTGAATTGATTGATGATTGTGCCTATCTGCTGATTGACTGTCTAAATGTGCTATAGTTAAGTATATATTAGCTAGCGTAGTTAGATTGTTAGGACCGTTCTGTGATAAGACACGGATGCATAGTTAACTTGTCCGAATTGAACTCGAGTACCTACTTGGGACTGCTGCCATGAATAACTTGCGGTGAGCCTGATCAACTCATTTCCTGATATTGTGAGTGCAGAATCATGGCAGGTGGTCGCGGTTCAACTCGGGGAAGGTCTGGCGATGCGGAAGAGGATCTTATCACCACCATTGGGGGACTGGCAACGTTTATCCAGAATATGAGCCAAGAATGGCGCGACCATAGGCAACAGAATCAGAACCAACCCCCACTGCATGAAAATGCAGAAGAAATTGCCCGTCGGAGGTTGAAAGACTTCCGCAACTTCCAACCACCTACATTTGAGGGTGAAGACAACCCCGAGGCTGCAGCGAAGTGGCTGCAGATGATCGAGCATATCTTTGAACGCATGGCATGCCCGGAAGCGCAGAAGACTGATTACGCGTCGTACCAGCTGATGGGAGAAGCTTTAACATGGTGGACTGGTGCAAGGGCTCTGCTGAGAGCTCAGGACGTGGAACTAACATGGGCCGTATTCAGACAAGTATTTCTGGATAAGTATTTTCCTAAGGCAATGAGAAGAATGAAGCACACTGAACTGCTGTCGCTCAGGCAGGATAACATGACGGTCAATGAGTATATTGCAAAATTTGGGCAGCTGATCGAGTACGCCAACTTTGACCGGAACATTTACGATGAAGAATGGCAGGTGGAGAAGTTCGAAAGCGGATTACATCCGGAAATCCGTAAGCTCATTTTGACCACGGCTAACCGTACACTTCCGGAACTCATCAACCAGAGTCGTCAGGCAGAAGGAATCATTAATGAGGCCAAGAATTTGAACAAGCCACCAACACAATTCCACGGAGGAAACCGAGCAGGCAGATTCTTCAGGACGGCACCTGGTAGGGGTCGAGGCAGAGGTACGCAGTTGCAGGCACGGCCTGGAAACTTTAAGAGAAGCTTTACGGTGGGTCAATCGTCGACTGGACGCCAGGGCGCGACTGTTTGTGCTACATGTGGAAAGAATCACTTTGGAGTCTGTCACAAGAACAACAATGCATGTTTCAGATGTGGCCAGCAAGGACATTTTGCTTACAAATGCCCCCAGAACGCTGACCAGCAGCCTACGCAAGCACGGGTGTTCACATTGGATGCAAATGAAGCACAGAAGTTTCCCAACCTGATCAAAGGTAATGTCACTTTAAATGGTCACCCAATTTCTGTTATCTTTGATTCTGGAGCGTCTGGCTCTTTTATGGCAAAGCATACCGCTAAGAGAATAGGCATCACCCCAACCCCGTTACCTTATGAGTTACACATCAGCACACCTACTGGAGGATCGTGCACGGCCTCAGAGATCTGCAGAGGTGTTACCTTGCAGTATGAAGGGGACACGTATACAGTTAACTTGGTGGTCCTGCCGGTATTCAACTTCGATGTGATTATCGGTATGGACTGGTTGACGGAAAACGGGATAACTTTGGATTGTCGAGCGGGGAAAGTCATTGTTCCTGCGAAGGATGGTAATTTTCAACCTTTCTCTCTCATTTCTTTATTGCAAGTTAGAAAAGAGCTCCGCAAGGGAGCAGCCGGATATCTTTTGTCGATCGAGGCTGAGACCTCGGTTGACAATCAAATTCAGAATGTACCGGTAGTTAGAGAATTCGAGGAGGTATTCCCGGATGAAATACCTCGATTGCCTCCTCATAGGGAAATAGAATTTTCTATCGAACTTGTTCCTGGAGTTGGACCAATCTCCATTGCCCCGTATCGCATGGCACCTTTGGAACTGCGCGAGTTGAAGAAGCAGATAGAAGAGCTTTTGGCAAAGGAATTCATCAGACCGAGTACCTCCCCATGGGGTGCTCCAGCCATCTTGATTAAGAAGAAGGATGGAAGTTTACGTCTGTGTGTAGATTACCGCCAGCTGAACAAAGTAACGGTGAAGAATAAGTATCCGCTACCGAGGATCGACGATTTGATGGACCAGCTGAGAGGAGCCAGAGTCTTTTCCAAGATAGATTTACGATCGGGATACCATCAGATCCGGGTCAAACCGGAGGATATTCCGAAGACCGCTTAGGACTCGTTATGGGCACTACGAATATCAGGTGATTCCATTCGGACTTACGAATGCTCCAGCGGTATTCATGGACTACATGAACCGCATCTTCCACCCCTTTCTTGATCAGTTTGTTATTGTGTTTATCGACGATATCCTGATTTACTCAGCTAATGAAGAGCTGCACGCGGAACATCTGAGGATTGTCTTGCAAATCTTGAAGGAGAAGCAGTTGTACGCGAAATGGTCGAAGTGCGAGTTTTGGCTTAAAGAGGTCCAGTTTTTGGGCCATGTCATTTCATCAGAAGGTATCGCGGTGGACCCCAGCAAAGTTGAAGCTGTCATGAATTGGGAACGACCCAAGACTGTCACCGAAGTAAGAAGTTTCTTAGGTCTTGCTGGATACTATCGAAGGTTTATCCAGAATTTCTCTCAGATAGTGCAACCTCTTACCCGTCTCACTCGGAAGGACAAGCCTTTTGAGTGGACTGAAGCTTGTGAAGAATGTTTCTTGGAACTGAAGAGCAGATTAACGAGTGCTCCCGTACTCACGATTCCGGATCCTACTCGAAGGTTCGAAGTATACTGTGATGCGTCGCTGAAAGGACTTGGATGCGTGTTGATGCAGGATCGTATGGCAGTAGCTTATGCATCTCGACAACTGAAGTCTCACGAAGAAAATTATCCTACGCACGATTTGGAGTTAGCAGCTATAGTGTTCGCACTTAAAATCTGGAGGCACCACTTGTATGGTTCGCAGTTTGACGTGTTCAGCGATCATAAGAGTTTGAAGTATTTGCTCGACCAGAAGGAGCTGAATATGCGGCAACAGCGGTGGATGGAATTTCTGAAGGACTATGATTTTGAACTTAAATACCACCCAGGAAAGGCAAACGTGGTAGCTGACGCCCTGAGTAGGAAGACACTGCACACTGCAACTCTGATGATGGAAGAGCTGAAATTGTTTGAGGCCTTTCGAGACTTGAACTTATCGGTAGACGAGAGAGGGAACAGCATAAGATTGGGAAATATAAAGGTGGAGAATGAACTGATCAGTAGAATTAAGGAAGCTCAGAAAGACGAAGAGTTAGTCCGTGATTTGGTTGGCAACCAAGATGTTGTAAAGGATGAGAATGATGTTTGGGGATTCCAAGGACGGCTGGTTGTGCCGAATGAAGAGTTGAAACAAGAAGTTTTACAGGAGGCTCACAAGGGTAAGTATGCAGTTCTTCCTGGATCCACGAAGATGTACCATGATTTGAAGACCTCGTTTTGGTGGCCGGGTATGAAGCGTGATATTGCGGAGTATGTATCTCGGTGCTTAACTTGTCAGAAGGTGAAGTACGAACATCAGAAACCCTCGGGACTTCTTCAACCTTTGGAAATTCCCGAATGGAAGTGGGACAGTATTGCGATGGATTTTGTAGTCGGACTTCCTCGGACGCGAGAAGGATATGATTCTATCTGGGTGATTGTTGATCGTTTAACGAAGTCAGCTCATTTCGTACGTGTTAGAACCACGTATGATACAGAGAGGCTTGCTAGAATTTATCTGCAGGAGATTGTGAAGCTGCATGGAGTTCCTACGAGTATCGTCAGTGATCGTGATCCCAAGTTTACATCTAAGTTCTGGGAATCTTTTCAAAGAGCATTAGGGACCCATTTGAGGTTGAGTACTGCTTACCATCCGCAGACCGATGGACAGACGGAACGCACCATTCAAGCATTAGAGGACATGTTACGAGCATGTGTTTCGGAGTTAGGAGGCAGCTGGGATAACTATCTTTCGTTGATTGAGTTTGCTTACAACAACAGTTACCACTCCAGTATTCAGATGGCACCGTATGAAGCGTTGTATGGGAGAAAATGCAGATCCCCTTTATGCTGGACTGAAGTGGGTGAGCGAAGTATGTTAGGACCCGATCTAATTCAAGAAACATCCGAACAAGTAAAGAAGATTCGAGAAAATATGCAGCGGGCTCAGGCCAGACAGAAGAGTTATTCCGACAAGCGCCATAAGCCTCTATCTTTCGAAGTCGGAGACCATGTATTTTTGAGAATCACTCCTACATCGGGACTCGGAAGGAGAATGGGAGTTAAGAAGTTAAGTCCACGATACTTAGGACCGTATCTGATTATGGACCGGATTGGAGAGTCTGCATACCGGTTGGCTTTACCACCCAATCTGTCAGGAATTCACAATGTATTTCATGTGTCACAGCTACGTAGGTATCTCTCTGATCCATCTCACGTGTTACAGCCGGAAGAAGTGGAACTAAAGGAAAATCTGACGTATCAAGTGCAACCGTTGCAAATCCTTGAAAGATCCGTCAAGCGACTCCGTTCTAAAGAGATTCCTTTGGTGAAAGTATTGTGGAACAACAGATCAGCAACTGAAGCCACCTGGGAGCGCGAGGACGACATTCAGAAACGCTATCCAGAACTGTTTAGCTCTTAAGTAAGTTAATTTTGCGGTCAAAATTCCTATTTGGTGGGGAGAGTGTAACATCCCGCATAATTAGTAAAATACATAAGCACTATATGTTATAGATGAAGGTGAAGACTTCGGATTTATGGTGTAGGTTTGATGGCTTGCGAATTGTTTGATCTTTATCCTTGGTCAAGACTAAGGTAATTAATTAAATTAAATCATAGGAGGGTACATATGTAGACATGTGAATTTATTAAAATCATATGAGTAATGTGAGTGTGTGTTAGAAGGCTTTAGTGTTTATTGGACTTTGGAAGTGGGCTAGTGTGTGTGGACTTGTTACTATTGGACTTGTGTGATTGGATTCTTTGTGTGTGTGGCCAATGGCCCAAGGATGGCTTTTGGATCAAGCTAGTTCAGCCCAAGGTTGTGTCCACCCTTATCTCCCCTAAGCCTTGTCCAACTAGGGTGTCTTGTGTATCAAGGAACAACCACTTGGCTAGGTGTATCATTCCACTCTTTTCTTGCGCACAAAAGGATGGATAGGACTTAGAAAAATCTGCCTACCTTTCTCTTGTTTGACCGTCACTTCACCTTGCTTTTGCATCTCTTGGATTCAATTTCATTGCATGGAAGACACATGTACCATTTAGCATGATATTAGGCTGCATCTTCCTTCATTTTGGCGCACATGGGGGAGTCATGGATCAGATTTCTTGTGTCACAAAACTGCCTAACTTGTTGACTTGGAGAACCACCTTACACCTCCCATCATGAGGCTGCCATGTGCAGATTTTTGCATGCTTTAGGCAGTCCATCATGAGCCAAATCTCCCCCTTACTTCCACATGCAATCAAAGAAGATTTTTGGGGCTGCAACCTCTCATCATTTGCGCACCTAGACTGCATCAATGCAGGTTTTTGGGCTGCCATGTGGTTGTCTTGCATGTTGACTTAGTAAACCCTTACTTGTGCTTATGATGCACCTCCTCCACTCCATCTTATGCGCATAGCTTGGTCAATTGTGCAGAAATTTTTCTGACTTAGGACAGCTTTCAAATCTGAACATATCCCCCTCACCTTCTTGCATGTGCATAGTGTACTTTAGAAGCAACCAAATGTGCAGTCCCACCTCTTCAAGTAACCAGAATTTTCATGATGCTTAATCATGCCACTTCTCCTCACTTTCCCTTTAAATATGCGCAGAAGGAAGGGGCTGGCCTCATGTACAAGTGCAGCCAACATCTCCTCCTCCTCCTCACTCTCTAGCCGAACCAACAAGCTTCCTTGGAGCAAGAAGACTTCGCCAAGCCAACTCCCTCCTTCCCTCACCATCAAACCGTGGCCTAGATACAAGTGAAGTGTGAGTTTCCCCTCTTTTCCCTCTCACTGCCCAGCCTTGTCTTCAACCTTGAAACTGTCCAAGCTTGTTCATCCTCACCTTGTGTGCGCATAGATCATCATAGGAAGTGGGGACTTGTTGTGAAGTAGAGCTAGAAGGGGTGTGGTGAAGGGTGTGCTACAAGAGGTGCGCTTAAGAAGTAAGATACTTCGCTGCTGTTTGGTAATATTTAAGGCACGCAAAGGTAAGTGTCAGGCGATATTGCCTAATGTGACTATTGACTACTGGTATAAAGTTGTGACATGATGCTCCATATGCCGTAAAAATATTATGTTCCATTATGATGAAAGGAAACTGCCAAAAATGTGCCGTGATGGCTATATGATTATGAGGTAAAGACGTTATGTGGCAGCATAACGCATATGAAAGGTATATAAGCATGCACCTTGCATCATACCGCATTTTTGTACGTTTTGTGTGTGAAAGCATAGCATGGCATGCATGTACCAAGAGCATATAGGTCTTGCTTTTTAGAATAGTTATGTACAGGAACATGTGTTTTGAGCAAGCATCATATAGGCATCCCCAAGGTACCGGGGTATGGGACACTTGGCATCAGTCCGCATAGGCCCACAGTTGGAATCCACATGGAGCTCAGGTGCCAAGGGATATTTGATTCCACTGTGAAGTGCGCGCACGACGGTGCTAAAAGCGCAAAGGAAAGGCGTTATATACGCAATATATGAATATGATGAAAAGGAAAAGGAAAAGGAACAAGGATATGTTGAAGTGACTGTTTATGATTTTGTGCCTAGTTAATACTGTTATATTATTGGTTTTATTGCCACACTACTGGGATTATTCTCACCCCTTCGGGGCTGCTATTTTTCCTAAATGGCAGGAGGACGTAAAAGCACTTGAAGGAGTGATGTTTGCTGTTGATTGCTGATACGTGGATTTTCACTGTTGCTGTTTGTTTAATTGGATGACTGTAATGATTGATGTTTTGGTACTCTTGGATGACTGTAGTCCTTATCATCTCTATGTTAGCTTGAACTTTTATGAACAGCGGCTATTTTGGAAAACCTTTGTGAAAAGAATTTAAGTGCTGAAATTTTTACAGTGCACCTTACGGGTGGTGTTTTTACGAGCAAACGAACTCGGAATTACTATTATTTTATATGCACGCGAAGCCCCAAACGTGCTCTTTCTAAATCACTTGAAATATTTTTTTATCGTCCAATCAGAAGTTATAAGAACTATTGAAATGCCTTACGGATTTGTATACTGCTATGAGACTCTTGTTTAGCTCATGTGACGTTAACGACTCTAATTCCGCTTAGCAAACGACTCTCTTGGATGCATACAAGGGAGGGCGTTACAATGTCAAATTTAAGTAATGGTATATTATGAATTATAATTTCTTTTAAAAAAATTGTGTAACCTCTTTTGGAGGCATTCACATATTTATATCCGTTACAAAGGTAAAACCTTGAGAGAAAAAAATTGATTTCAAGTTTCATGGAAAAGTTTATATTACATTTTTGGAAAACTTTCAAAAAAAAAGAAGAAAAAAACTGTAAATTTTATCGGAATCACTTACCCCTCTGAAATTTGAATCATTTACTCCTAGCTTAAATTTTTTTTATCACTTACCCCTCTAACTTAACGGGTAAGTTATAAAGAAACTTTTTTATTTTTTTGGTTACAGAAAAGGGGCAATGCCCCCACAAAACAAAAGAACAAACAAGAAGGAATGAAAAAAACAGAACAAGAAATAGCAGAAAACAAAACATCAAACACTAGCAGAAAGCCAGGAACAAGCATCATCCTGTATTTCTCCTAGCAGCCACCTTATTCAGACCCGGATCCAAAAGATATAAATGATTTAAAATTTTGAGAATGGGATAAATGTTTTAGAAGAAACTTATATGAACTTTTTTGAAGTTTTCTCTATATTTTTTTTGGGTTTATGAGTATAATGTTACATGACTCAAGAAAACTTTCCTACACACCACACAACTAATATATGGGGTCCACATGTTTTTTTTCTCTTTCATTATTTCACTTTCTCTCTCTTCTTTATTGTGAGTGTAGGAAAATTTTCTTAAATCATGCAACATTATACTCATTGAACCCTATTTTTTTAAGAGTTATATGTTAGAAAAAAAAATATATCATTAAAAATACCTTTACCCAACACTTTTAAGGTTTTATGTTGAATTGGTTCTTTATATGATATCAGAGTTTAAATGACTATAAGATCATGAGTTCGATCCTCACCTCCCATCACTTGTGGAATTGAATAAGCATAATTTAAAACAAAAATAAAATAAAATTAGGCGTATGCAACATCCACGTTTCAAGCCCAAAGAATTTTTACATAAAAGGTGTGTTAGAGAATACTAATACTATAAATCATTAAAAAGGTATTCATCCAACATTTAAAATTTTGTGATGAATTGATTCTTTATTATAAACCGCTGAAAACTGTACAAATGTGAAGTAAATAGTGTATAAGTGTTTGTAGCATTATTTATATATTTATGAAGAGGAAGAATCGTTTACAATTTTTTTTTACAAATTACACTAAGAATGACACTCTTGATTAATGTATGACCGGTAAAATTTATAAACAAACAATTTGTAAATATAACATTCCCATCTTTATATGCAAAACTTTTAATTTTTTTTTTCCCTACTGAAAGATTCGAATTCTGCAATCTTCTAACTTACAAGAGATAACGAGAAACGATATGAGACGAAATACAAGTTCCAAGAGAGAAAAAGAATGAAAACACACGTAAGCTCATCTAGGTATTGTGCTCTATAACAACAAGGTGATTGCGGTAAAGATCTTGATTAATCTTGTACTAATAAAAGGAACTCCATGGGGCTTTATAGTTGGTGAGGTTTGATGTCACAAAAAAATCCGCTTGATAATGATTTCTCTACTTATGGGAGTGGAAGTGAGGGTAAAGTCCCAAGACATGCTCAGGCATGAAATCATGTCTTGTCAAGAGCCCGACAATTGGAGGTCTCTGTACAATAATAAGTAAATAGAAAAGTCACTCTAAGGCATTATTGAAAAATAACAATTAATGAGAAAAGCTAGTATAACAGACACGAATAGCATCCATCATGTTCAGCTCACACTACACACAAAACATACATACATACATACATATATACATAGATACAGAGAGGGAGAGAAAGTCTTACTCCCGGTGTCTTTGGCACCACCAACAAGTGCCTGAGGCCAACCTCCCGGAAAAGAAGAGCAGCTTTAGCTAGAGACATTGTTTCCACAACTGTATATGGTGACGTATTAGTAATTGGATGGATATCAACATACATTTCCATCTCGTTCTCAGAAATGTCTATATCCTCCAGCTTGATCCCCTTGCCTGAACCTGGCTTTGCAAAATCATGTGCCTTGAAGTTTCTCATAATGGAGGATCCAGTCATCCCTCTCTCCTTTGTAAATGTCCTGTGTTTAAGGAGTACAAGCAGATGAGACCTCAAAACCAACCCACACAATTCAGGAGCATCTGAGAAAGGAGGCTCATCAATTACAGGAAACCCATTATGTCCCGTGACCTTTAAAGCATGGACAATATTCCCCACTTTTTCAACCCCAGCAAATGTAACCAATGGACCAGAAACAACATCACTTGCAATTAATTGCCTCATGTATGGTTCTGCATGTGCTTCCATATAAGGTAGCCCCTTCATTTGCACAATCTGATCGTAAACTCCTTTGTTAAAACAATCAGCCACAGACTTGGAAATAAGGAGAACCAACATCACCAGTGGAAGCATCAGCAGGTTATTTGTGAGTTCAAGAAGTATGACACAAAGAGAAACGGTCATTCTCATGGTGCCACCAAGGAAGGATGCAGCCCCAAGGAGGGCAAACAAACCCACATCAAGAACAGTGAATGGAGTCAAGAGACTTCCTACAAGACGCCCATACGAAGCTCCAGCAAGTATAACAGGAATAAAGAGCCCAGAGGGAATGGCAATGCCATAAGTGATGATTCCAAGAAAGTATATGGCCACAAAGAAAATCATAAGACTAGAGAGCAGAAATCTTTTGTCAGAGCCAGCAATAAATAAGTTACGAATAGCATCATCATTAGTAGTAAAAAAGAGAGAGGCAAGGTCGTTGTAGTGGTTAGGTGGGCACTGAAAATTCTTGTAGTGTCCGGTTGGGCACTGATCCCTCAAATGAGGAGGACAAGGGGTGCACTTTGATAGCCATGGAAGGCCAAATGAACAGCAAGAGGTCAAAAAGGAGATAATCATGACAAGTAGAACTTTGAATATAGGGCCTTTCCTGCAATATATAATCATTTCTCAGCAACAACACAGAAATAATTTAAGAGTTCAGCACGATAATAGAAGAAGACAAGACAATCGGCACAATAGTCAAGTAAAATATGAAAGGTACTAACCATTTGTGCAGTAAGATGGTTAGTACACGGCATAACTCCAAAGCTAGAGCTCTTGTACCTCAAATTCACGACATAACTCCAAAACTAGAGCTCTTGTACCTTCAGAACCACTAACCATTTGTGCACCAAGCTTCACTAACTCTTGCTGAACAATTTGAGACTTTCCCTGAAGACTGCAGCATTTTAAATAAAGGATTATGAAAGGTTTTAGGGCCACTCAAACTATACCAACTTTTTTTATTAAAAACAAAAAATTTAACCTCCCCTCCCCACCTAAGGGTGTGGATGGGTCAAATTGAATTGAATTTCTTGAAGAACTGAATCAAATTAGTTTAAATGGTACGGTTCGGATTGAAAACGGTTCAGTTCAAAACCGGTTCGGGTCAAACCTATTCTGAAAAGGAAAAAAATGAAAAATAAAGAGATAAAATGGTTTGGTTCGGTTCTTGAACTGGTTCTTTAAAAACCAGTACGATTCATGAACTGGTTTTCAAAAACTGGTTATTTTAAGAGCAGTTCGGTTCAGTTCATAGTTAAGTTCAGTTTTTTGGTTCTTTTGCACACCCCTACCCCCCCCCCCCCCCCAATAAAAAAAAAAAAAAAAACTTAGCCTGTTGTCTTTTCTTTTCTTTTTTGGTTGGGTTCACTTAAAAGCCAAGCTAACCCAACCCATATCTACTAAGCCTACATTAGTGTTTGTTACTAGTTATCAGTTCATTATGTAAATACTAAGAAGTAAGCATCGATAGGAGCTGAACCAAGTAATCTCAGATCACATATCGAGTTATGGAAGTTGAAATGTTGATTCCATTTTCTCTTATTATTCAGCCTCATCTTGCACACCATGCTCATTCTCCCTAAATCCCACTCCTAGCTACTTGACTTTTTACATAGCAATTTTCCGACATTTTCCTTTAAAATTTTCATAGATTTAGTGGCATTAAATTCCATACAACTTGAAAAATATAAAACATTGTAGATGGTATATAAAGAAGGTTGGTGAAAAGAACTACCCAAATAAATCAATTAATCCAACGCAACTCTACTTTTCATGGTTTGGTTTGAGTGGATTAGGTTTTGAGCCTTTAGGTTTTGTTTATTAGATGATGTAATAAAAAATCAGGTTGAGGCCTTAACCCAAAACACCCCAACCTATTCTACAACCCTAGTAATAATAACAAACATAAGAAAGCGTAATCTTAAGCAAACATTATACATATATATATATATATGCTAACCAGGCTACTTTCTCTATGATTGCAGACCTTATGGGTGAACATTTTACAAGACAAAGAACATATAAATAATATTGAAATGCGCTTTATATTGGCGAATGTGCATGCTGCAACAAATGAGTAGAGAAGGCGCAAGTGCAGCTTTAAATCCATATTAGACAGATCATAGGTGCCTAGGGATCAGGACAAACTTAAATGTATAACGTCACACACCAAATAAAACCCTCTAATTCTCTGCACTTTTTTCTTTCATTCATTAAAACAGACAACCATTTAAGAAAACAATGCTAATGAGCCTATTTAAACGAACATCGATTGGTTGGACAAAGAAAATTCTGAAGCAGCGGTGCTATTTACAACATACAATATTTTTTGTCATAGAATACAATATTTAATGAAGAGAGCCTAGAGAAGTGGTAAAACTACTCTTTTGTTACCAAAAGATCAAGGGTTCTAATCTAGGAGACAACCTCTTTTTGCAAAAATGTAAGGGTAAGGCTGAGTATGAGGATTTTCTGATCCCACCCTCGCAAGTTAGGGTTTCATGGAGAGCTCTTAACATGATATTTAAAACAGAGAACTACACAAACGACAAGAAAACATAAGCTAGAGAAAAATAAATACCCAGTGAGGAGAGTTGGAAGCCTGAGCTTCATACGATTGCGAATCTGTTCGGCAAGAGACTCAACCAAAGCAATTCTACCAAGCTTGCTTTGAGGGGCTCCGGTCAATATAGATTTCAAACTTTCAGTTTCAGCTCGCCAAGCAGTTTCCAACGAGCTCTCAGATGCACCACTCCCAGACTGAGCAGAAGCTATTTGGCCTATCAAAGCAACCCATGGAATATCACAGCTGCCTGATCAATTTTACTGATAACACCAACTGTTCTGGTGGCTACAATTGAAACCCACAAAAAAAGTTTGATGAACCAGTATTATAAGGATATGATTAGGTAAAACACGAGAAAGGAATTTCTAAACTTGAGAGGTTTAATAGTGTCTAGGACCAGCCCTTTCAAAAGCATAAGTTGTTAGGTGCAAGTTCATAAATGACGTATATCTGTAAAGCACACCCTCATGCAAGTGCCATTTGGGCTAAAAAATGTAGAAGTATAGACAAGGTACAGGCTCACCCCGCCTTGTGCAGAAACTCAACTTAATTTAGAAAAATGGAGGTCACAGTGATTAGGTTAATTAAATTACGGGCAAATTTTTCTTTTAACATATTCCTTTTCTTTTATATCAAAACATTTTCCGTAATCAATTAAAACCACACTATAATTGTAAATGCAAATTGCGGAATCATACACTTTCTAACATCATAAATCATTCTTTTCATTCATTTCATTTAAACTCACCATCTTACTCTCATATTTTACCAAGTTGTAGTCCTTTACGTTGTCTACGCGTGGTTTCAAACCACGTATCATTTGGAGTTCTACCCATCAAGTTATACCCCTTTCTTTTAGTCTAGAAAAACCTGAATTTTCAAAAATTACACTGTGGTAATCGATTACCAGTGGGTGGTAATCGATTACCACCTGTCAAAAATGAGGCAGTAGCCAATTTTTCAATTCCTCTGTTCTGGTAATCGATTACCAACTTTGGGTAATCGATTACCTCACATGGTAATCGATTACCAAAGGCCAGTAATCGATTACCAGTGCAGACAGTAGCTAATTTTTCGTCCCCTGTTGCATGGTAATCGATTACCATGCTTGGGTAATCGATTACTATGCAGCAAAATGACAGATTACAGCAGTTTTGAGCCCCAAAAAGGGTGTGTAATCCATCCCTAACCCCTTGGTACTCCACATAACACATAATCATGTCCTAATGTTGGCTCTAGGCCCTTCCATCATGCATTTTCCTTAAGTTTAACATCAATTACATCATTCTCAAAATAATGGCCATTTACATGCAAATATGGACCATTTTTACAACATTACTCATCAAGACTTCAAGGCTATGAATGTGGCAATGGACAAGTCCCATGCTCACTCAAAATATACAGTTATCCAAGCCATGAATAATAAAACATAACAAGACTTAGCATATGACCATGAACACTAACAAAAGCATGGAAAATGACATCATGCAATATGTTCATGACCTAAGTCTCAAAATACTAATGGTATGCTATGTGCACTCCATAAACTCCTCCAAAAAGCCATGCAATCCAATGCACCGCATGCCAATCCAACGTCCACTATACGGGCTTCTTGCCCGAAGCTCCTCCCGGCTCATAGTGACCTGAAATGTGGTCCCCCAAACACGGGGTGAGATATACGGATATATCTCAGTAAACCAATGGAGCTAGAGGCTCTCTCCACTCCATGGCTCACTAAAATGTATCAAAATGACATAAAGTAATGTGCAAGTAAAACAATATCACCATCCAACTGGAGACAACCCAAGAACATCCACTCATGGATTCACGTTCAAGGGCTCCATCATATAACTCCCGAGACAATCCTAGAGCTTCTCCCATGGTTGAGAAAACTCCATGGCAGCCCAACCGGAACTCCTCAAGAGACCTATCCGGCGGATGTCCCACGTTTGGCTCATCCTGGAGTCGCTCCCAGAGTCGACCCCATGGCAGTCCAACTGGCATTCCGTCACGAAATGATCCAGCGGATGTCCAAACCCAACACACGTCAACTGGCCAGTGACCAAACAATTTTCACAAAATACAAGCAATATGCATACAAGCACACAATCACAACATGTCATAACCACATCATCCAACCACTACCTTCCACTAGGTGTGGTGGAGCACACTAGGGATCAAACCCAAGTTCCAAGAGTTTACCTTAACACGAGCAACACCGTTCCAAACGTATGCTCCAAATCAACTTTTCACAATTCCAACCGTGTGAGGCACCCTACAACAATCATCAAATCCCAATTACACAAAAACTCATTTTTCATCAAAATTCCTCAAAATTCTCTAAGTTAAAAACCTAGATTTTTCACCAAAATTTAACATAGCATTTCTAGCTTACAAACATGATTCTAAGGCCTTTTCATCTAATAGCATTTTTGCATTTGGGCTCTCTATCATCACACATCTAAAATCAAAGGTTTGAACACATATTCATAGATCTAAGAAATCAACTATCAAAAGACCACAAATATACTTACAATGGGTAGTATGATCACCACCAAGGCTTCACTAAACCATTTGAAGCTCAAAACTCCAAGAAATCTCAAAAATCTCCAATGGGTCGGATCTGTTCTTGCTCAAAACGCGGCCAAAGAGATGGATTCAAGGCTTCTAAGTGCTACCAATGGCTTTGGAAGGTTGTTTACGATAGATTTCAACACCAAAATCAAGCGATTCGGTGGAGAAACGAAGAAATGGTGAAATGGGAAGAAAATGGTGGTTTTGGCTCTTTTTTTTCACTGTGAGCGCGCGCGGGAATGGGAGGAAGAAAAGAGGAGGAAAGAAGAAAGAAAAGGAGGTGGGGCCAAGTGACTTCGGTCACACGGGTCCCACACGCGATCTAACTTTTACTCCGATAAAATTTCCGATCACAAATCCTTAATCTAAATATCTTTCCAGTCCATGACATATTTTTATTTCTCCAAAATATTGATAAAAATTTCACACCTATTGGTACACTCACACCTCAGTATTTTAACACTTAAAAATCACTATTCATCAATTTTTCCCAAATTTGCCTATTTACTCAATTTTTCGCCCTGATTCCATTTCCAGCATTACTTTTGTCATTTGAAATCTCTAACTCAATATTTAAGCCTCATAGCACACGGTTGGCAAATTACCATTTTGCCCTTTTTTGCCCCTTTTGGCCATAATACTTGGATTTTCACTAATCCGCCAACTTTCATTTCACAATATAATATAAAAATAAACATTTAAATATTTGAGGTGTTATATTCACCCCACCTTTTTGAAATTTTGTCCGCAAAATTAAATCATACCTGCTCACTAACTCAGGATACAGCCGGAGAATCTCGTCCTCCCGCTCCCAAGTAGCCTCCTCAGGTGTGCGGCCTTCCCACTGAATCTTCAGCATGGGAATCACTTTACTTCTCAATCGCTTTTCACTGCGATCCAATACTGCAATAGGACCAATGGGAGTCTTCAAGTTCTCCCTGATTTCAATATTATCCGGCATCACCACATGTGATTCATCCGGAACATAACGTCGCAACTGCGACACATGAAAAACATCATGTAAATTAGATAACTGCGGGGGTAAGGCAAGCTGATAGGCCACCAATCCTACTCTTTTCATAATCTGATATGGCCCAATGAACCGTGGACTCAGCTTCCTCACACCCAACGCACGGCCAACACCTGTGACCGGCGACAAACGTACAAAAACATGGTCACCTTCCTCAAATTCCAGCGGTCTATGCTTATTGTCATAATAGCTTTTCTGCCGATTCTGTGCCTGTTTCAATATTTCTCTGATCATTTCAATTTGCACTGTCGTTTCCTGCACAAAATCCGGACCAAATCTTTCTTTATCGCCTACCTCAGTCCAACAAGTGGGCGTACGACACCTCCTGCCATACAAAACCTCGTATGGTGCCATACCCAGACTGGAATGAAAACTGTTATTATAAGAAAACTCCACCAGTGGTAAGTACCTATCCCAGGCATTACCCTGTTCCAGTGTGCAAGCTCTCAGCATATCCTCAAGTGTCTGTATGGTCCTCTCAGTCTGACCATCAGTCTGCGGGTGATAAGCAGTGCTCAGCCGGAGCTGAGTGCCAAAAGCCTGCTGCAAAGCTCCCCAAAATCGTGAAGTAAACTTCGGGTCCCGATCACTCACAATGCTAATCGGTATCCCATGGAGTCTAACAATCTCCTTTACATAAAGTGTAGCCAACCTCTCTGTGGTGTAATCCACTCGTATTGGTAGAAAATGTGCAGACTTCGTAAGTCGGTCCACAATAACCCAAATTGAATCATAACCAGCTTGAGTTCTCGGCAATCCAACAACAAAATCCATTGAAATACTCTCCCATTTCCATTCAGGTATATCCAGCGGCTGAAGTAATCCAGCAGGTTTCTGATGCTCTATTTTCACTTTCTGACACACCAAGCACTTAGACACGTACTCGGCAACATCCCTTTTCATACCAGGCCACCAGAACTTAACTTTCAAATCTTGGTACATCTTTGTGGCACCTGGGTGGATAGAATATTGACCCTTATGGGCCTCAGTCATAACTTCCTCTGCAAGTTCCTTGGGCACAACAATCCTGCCCTGATATAACAATAGTCCCTGTTCATTAACAGATATGCCACTCTGGCCTTTCAAATACTTTATACTTTCATTGCGAATCTGAGTCTCTTTAATCTTCTCGTGCAGCTCGTTCTCAATCCGAGTCAACTCCATATCACACATTCTTCCTGCAAAGAAATCCGTTATTTTCATATCACGGAATTGCTCAATCACTTCATTGTCCCACATCATCATATGAGATAAATTAACAGACTTCCTACTCAATGCATCTGCCACAACATTGGCCTTTCCCGGGTGGTATTTCAGCTCAAAGTCATAATCTTTCAAAAATTCAACCCATCTACGCTGCCTCATATTCAGCTCCTTCTGATCAAATAAATATTTCAAGCTTTTATGGTCGCTGAACACAGCAAATTTCATCCCATACAGAAAATGCCTCCAAATTTTCAAGGCAAACACAATAGCAGCCAATTCTAAGTCATGCGTCGGATAATTTTCTTCATGCGGCCTTAACTGCCTAGACGCATATGCAATCACTTTTCCTTCCTGCATCAGCACGCTCCCTAAACCTTTCTTAGAAGCGTCACAATATAACACAAACTCACCCTCCGGATCAGGTAGAGTCAACACCGGAGCAGTAGTCAATTTCTCTTTAAGTAGCAGAAAACAGTCCTCACATTCCTGGGTCCACACAAAAGGAGTATCCTTTCGTGTCAATCGGGTCAACGGTAGAACCATTGCAGAAAATCCCTGTATAAATCGGCGATAATAGCCAGCAAGCCCCAGAAAACTTCTAATTTCAGTCACAGTCTTAGGTCGTTCCCAGTCACTCACCGCTTCAATCTTGCTTGGATCCACTGCAACACCACTTGCAGAAATAACATGACCCAAAAATTGCACCTCAGACAACCAGAATTCACACTTAGACGGTTTAGCATACAGTTTCTTGTCTTTCAACACCTGCAACACAGTCCTCAAATGGTCCATGTGCTCCTCTTTACTCTTAGAATAGATCAAAATGTCATCAATGAACACAATTACAAACTGGTCCAAATACGGTTTAAAAATGCGGTTCATATAGTCCATGAACACCGCCGGGGCATTAGTAAGCCCAAAAGGAATCACTTGATATTCAAAATGTCCATATCTGGATCGGAAAGCTGTTTTAGGTACATCCTCCGGTTTAATCCGAATCTGGTGATATCCGGACCGGAGATCAATCTTTGAAAATACACAGGCACCCCTCAACTGATCTAATAAATCATCAATACGCGGTAATGGGTACCGGTTCTTAATAGTCACTTTATTCAGCTGTCGGTAGTCAGTGCACAATCTCATGCTACCATCCTTTTTCTTTACAAATATCACCGGTGCTCCCCACGGAGACACACTCGGCCTAATAAAATTCTTCGCAGACAGTTCTTCAATATGTTTCTTCAATTCAGCCAACTCAAGTGGCGACATCCGGTATGGAGCCAAGGAGATCGGCCCCACACCAGGCAATAAATCAATCGAGAATTCAATCTCTCTCTCAGGTGGGAATTCCGGTATCTCATCCGGAAATACATCCTCAAACTCATTAACAACTGGAATAGCAGAAATCTCTTCCTTTTTATCACCCACCAATCCGCCCAACAAGACATAACCCAGATCTCCAGCCTTCAAGGCTTTCACAGTCTGACTGACAGACAAATACAAAGACGGACAAACAGACGGCCTCTCGTGAGATAGCAACAACCTCTTTCCGCAGCAATCAATCATTGCGCAGTTCCGAGACAACCAATCCATCCCCAAAATCAAATTGACAGAGGCCAGGGGTAAGATAATTAAATCAATGGTGTAACCCCTGCCTAAATAAGTGAACTTCACATCTTCACAAATCCAAGACGACTCACTAACCTCGCCTGTAGCAGTAGTAATACGCATCGGAGGAACCATCCGTGTTACCTTTAAGTCCAGCGCCTTAGCCACATAGTCCGCCACAAATGAATGTGTTGCTCCCGAATCAAACAACACAGATAAATCAACATTAGAGAGAAAAATTATACCTTTAACCAAATTCGGAGCCTTTTGAGTATGTTGCGCATTTGTAGTATAAACTCGTCCCACAGTAGGAACAGCAGTAATGGGAGTAGCAGTAGTAGTAGCTGCCGGCAAGGCCTGCAGATTCGCAGCCTGCCCCGAAGAAGATGGACAATCTCTAGCAAAGTGGCCACTCCGACCACACTTAAAACATGTCAACGGACCAGCACCACATACACCCTTGTGGTATTTCCCACACATCCCACATTTTGGGATATAAAATCTGTCCGCAGCACCACCACCACCAGTGTTTCCACCCCTCTTGAACTGACCAGGAGGCTGCCTCACATGCAACCCCCTACCCCTGTTGTTATTGTTGAAGCCTCCTCTATTAATGTTTCCAGAAGGACCAGGTGTCCTCTTAACTTCTTGCTCTTTTACCTTATCCGATTTTGGATACCTCCCATAGACAGTCTCGACCCTTTTGCACTGGGTCACCAAATCAGCAAAGTTTCTCACTGCGGTATTTGACATCCTCTTAGCAATCTTCTCACTCAGCCCTCTTTGAAATTTAGCTGACAAGAATTCCGGAGTAGGTAGAGTACCTCCATAATTAGCAAACTTCACAAGTTCATTAAATTTCGCCACATAGGCATCCACAGTCATAACTCCCTGTACCAACTTATCAAATTCACCTTGCTTTGCCTCCCGAACATCGCGGGGAAAATATTCTTCATGAAATAATCCTTCAAACAAGGCCCAAGTAAGAACCTCACCCTGAATAACAAATGGGCGAGACACATTGTCCCACCACTCTTGGGCATCACCCTCCAGCATATACACAGAATATAACAACTTCTGCGGATCTTGGCATCTCATAACTTGAAAAATCTTGTCCATACCCCTCAACCAAGCAGTGACCTCCTTTGGGTCCCTTGACCCCAGAAATGCGGGTGGCTTATGTTTCCTAAAGGATATGAGCCTACGCTCATCATCAGCATTATCAAGCACCTGCCCAGCAGCCCCAGTAGATTGGGCAACAGATGATGGATCAGGAATATAACTAGGATCAGTGGTAGTATGATGACTAGCCTCACCAGTGTGGTGACTAGCCCCACTCTCCCCCTGTTGAGGAGTAACAGATGGCGTCGGTGTAGGAGTCACCGTAGCCGTATGCGGAGGTGTATCTTCCCTCCTAGGACGACCTCTATCCGCCCTCAACTCAGCCATAAAGGCCTGCATCATATCCTGATTTGCTTTCATCAGGTTCTCAGTCATATTTCTGTTTGCAGCCGTTTCCGCCTGCAGAGCATTCAGTGCTGCAGTGACCGGATCCGGTGGCAAAGGACCTGCACCACGTGCCCCACGGCGACCTCGTGCCCTACTCATGATATCTGTACATGTAACACAAAGGAATGAGTTGATCAGACCCACACTGAGGAATCACATATACATTAATCATAAATAGTTCACAGATAGCTATGACACACAAGATACAACATACACAAACAATCAGAGTTCCCTAAACAAAACTGCTCTGATACCATAAAATGTAACAGCCCGTTGTACACCGGTATTGTTAACATTGATTATGATATTAAGCGCAGTTACAATCACAGTGATTAGGTTAATTAAATTACGGGCAAATTTTTCTTTTAACATATTCCTTTCTTTTATATCAAAACATTTTCCGTAATCAATTAAAACCACACTATAATTGTAAATGCAATTTGCGGAAGCATACATCTTTACTAACATCATAAATCATTCTCCTTTTTATTCAATTCATTTAAACTCACCATCTTACTCTCATATTTTACCAAGTTGTAGTCCTTTACATTGTCTACGCGTGGTTTCAAACCACGTATCATTTGGAGTTCTACCCATCAAGTTATACCCCTTTCTTTTAGTCTAGAAAAACCTGAATTTTCAAAAATTACACTGTGGTAATCGATTACCAGTGGGTGGTAATCGATTACCACCTGTCAAAAATGAGGCAGTAGCCAATTTTTCAATTCCTCTGTTCTGGTAATCGATTACCAACTTTGGGTAATCGATTACCTCACATGGTAATCGATTACCAAAGGCCAGTAATCGATTACCAGTGCAGACAGTAGCTAATTTTTCGTCCCCTGTTGCATGGTAATCGATTACCATGCTTGGGTAATCGATTACTATGCAGCAAAATGACAGATTACAGCAGTTTTGAGCCCCAAAAAGGGTGTGTAATCCATCCCTAACCCCTTGGTACTCCACATAACACATAATCATGTCCTAATGTTGGCTCTAGGCCCTTCCATCATGCATTTTCCTTAAGTTTAACATCATTTACATCATTCTCAAAATAATGGCCATTTACATGCAAATATGGACCATTTTTACAACATAACTCATCAAGACTTCAAGGCTATGAATGTGGCAATGGACAAGTCCCATGCTCACTCAAAATATACAGTTATCCAAGCCATGAATAATAAAACATAACAAGACTTAGCATATGACCATGAACACTAACAAAAGCATGGAAAATGACATCATGCAATATGTTCATGACCTAAGTCTCAAAATACTAATGGTATGCTATGTGCACTCCATAAACTCCTCCAAAAAGTCATGCAATCCAATGCACCGCATGCCAATCCAACGTCCACTATACGGGCTTCTTGCCCGAAGCTCCTCCCGGCTCATAGTGACCTGAAATGTGGTCCCCCAAACACGGGGTGAGATATACGGATATATCTCAGTAAACCAATGGAGCTAGAGGCTCTCTCCACTCCATGGCTCACTAAAATGTACAAATATGACATAAAGTAATGTGCAAGTAAAGCAATATCACCATCCAACTGGAGACAACCCAAGAACATCCACTCATGGATTCACGTTCAAGGGCTCCATCATATAACTCCCGAGACAATCCTAGAGCTTCTCCCATGGTTGAGAAAACTCCATGGCAGCCCAACCGGAACTCCTCAAGAGACCTATCCGGCGGATGTCCCACGTTTGGCTCATCCTGGAGTCGCTCCCAGAGTCGACCCCATGGCAGTCCAACTGGCACTCCGTCACGAAATGATCCAGCGGATGTCCAAACCCAACACACGTCAACTGGCCAGTGACCAAACAATTTTCACAAAATACAAGCAATATGCATACAAGCACACAATCACAACATGTCATAACCACATCATCCAACCACTACCTTCCACTAGGTGTGGTGGAGCACACTAGGGATCAAACCCAAGTTCCAAGAGTTTACCTTAACACGAGCAACACCGTTCCAAACGTATGCTCCAAATCAACTTTTCTCAAATCCAACCGTGTGAGGCAACTACAACAATCATCAAATCCCAATTACACAAAAACTCATTTTTCATCAAAATTCCTCAAAATTCTCTAAGTTAAAAACCTAGATTTTTCACCAAAATTTAACATAGCATTTCTAGCTTACAAACATGATTCTAAGGCCTTTTCATCTAATAGCATTTTTGCATTTGGGCTCTCTATCATCACACATCTAAAATCAAAGGTTTGAACACATATTCATAGATCTAAGAAATCAACTATCAAAAGACCACAAATATACTTACAATGGGTAGTATGATCACCACCAAGGCTTCACTAAACCATTTGAAGCTCAAAACTCCAAGAAATCTCAAAAATCTCCAATGGGTCGGATCTGTTCTTGCTCAAAACGCGGCCAAAGAGATGGATTCAAGGCTTCTAAATGCTACCAATGGCTTTGGAAGGTTGTTTACGATAGATTTCAACACCAAAATCAAGCGATTCGGTGGAGAAACGAAGAAATGGTGAAATGGGAAGAAAATGGTGGTTTTGTTCTTCTTGGCAGGTGGAAGGAGCGCGCACAAGGAAAGAAAAGAGGAGGAAAGAAAGAAAGAAAAGGAGGTGGGGCCAAGTGACTTCGGTCACACGGGTCCCACACGCGATCTAACTTTAACTCCGATAAAAATTCTGATCACAAATCCTTAATCTAAATATTTTTCCAGTCCATGACATATTTTTCTTTCTCCAAAATATTGATAAAAATTTCACACCTATTGGTACACTCACAACTCAGTATTTTAACACTTAAAAATCACTATTCATCGATTTTTCCCAAATTTGCCTATTTACTCAATTTTTCGCCCTGATTCCATTTCCAACCTTACTTTTGTCATTTGAAATCTCTAACTCAGTATTTAAGCCTCCTAACACACGGTTGGCAAATTACAATCTTGCCCTTTTTTTGCCCATAATATTTGGATTTTCACTAATCCATCAACTTTCATTTCTCAATATATCATTAAAATACACATTTAAATATTTGAGGTGTTATAGAGCTTCATACGATTGCGAATCTGTTCGGCAAGAGACTCAACCAAAGCAATTCTACCAAGCTAGCTCTCAGATGCACCACTCCCAGACTGAGCAGAAGCTATAGAAACAGATTGGCCTATCAAAGCAACCCATGGAATATCAGAGGTTTTTGGTGGTCCCTGGTTCAATAGGAGAGCCTGCACCGCTGCAAGGTGTTAGGGACAATGATCTACAAGATCTACCAGCTGTGGAAGGTAGAAGGGCAAGAATGAAGAGTTGTCCATCTTGGGCAATTGATTATGTCCAGTAGTAATGCAATGTTTGTTTAGTAATTGTGAGGAACGGTTGAGTCGGTTAAGTGACAGTACACCATGTGGGTTTGTTAGCTTACGTGGCATTAGTTGGTTACAACATGTATATAGCACAACTAATAACAGATGTCATTCATAGAAATACACAGAAATATACTTGTTGATTCAGTTACTGGTTTTCTCTCTTCCGATACAGTTACAACACTGTATCATTGGTGCTTTCATCATTGTTGTGGATTCAATAGCTATTGTCTTGCATGCACGGAAGGATGAAGATGCAAGAACTTGCTGATGAGTTTCTGCAATATCGTGAGCAGAATAATCTGAACAATCAAAGGATCGAGCAACTGTTGATTTCCATGGAGGCTAGATTTCAGGACTTGCAAAGCAGTTTTAGGGAGATTCTACCTCAGATTTCTAAAACTTCTTCTGCAAGTACTAGTTCGACCGATTGTCCTGCACAAAATCGCGGGGTTCAGCATGCAAATTGGAACGCAGATGATCCAAGGCATGTTCTGAAATTTGTGAAACCAGAGATACCTAAATTTGATGGTAAGGAACCGAATTCTTGGATTTTCAAGGCTGAATTGTTTTTCAAGATTCAGCAAGTACCTTCATCGATGAAAGTGGAACTTGCGGGTTTACGAATGGATGGTGTGGCTGCTGATTGGTTCCAATGGATCTTCAATGGTGGAACTGTGAATTCTTGGGAGGAATTTGTGCGTGCAGTTCGTGAACGTTTTGGCCCGTCAATGTACAAAGATGTTCGTGGCGTTTTAGCCAAATTGCTACAGAAAGGTTCACTAGCGGATTATATGGCAGAGTTTCAGAGATTGATGAATCAGGTTTCTAATGTAAGTGATGAATTATTAATGACTTTCTTTGTGGCTGGTTTACAATCGGATATTCAAGGGGCGGTACAGCTTCGTTGGCCAACCTCACTTCATCAAGCTATGCAACTGGCAATAGCTTATGACAGTCATCATGGTGAGTTACGTTCATCTTTGTCGAATCAACCGAAGAAATTTTTTTCCAAGCCTTATACAGGGAGCATGGGAGAGAAATCTGTGGATAGACCTCTTGCGTTACCAGATGTTAATAATTTGCCAGTGAAGAAATTGTCTTCTGAAGCTTTGCAAAAGATGAGAGATTTGGGTCTATGCTACACATGTGATGAGAAGTGGAACTCCAAGCATCGTTGCAAAGCAAAAATGTTGCTGTTGATAGTTGATGAGGATGACTCTAAGGTGGATATGGAGGAGGAAATTGTAGGGCAAGCGGAGGATACTCAAGGGAGTAGAGTGGATGCTGCATTACATTCTCTCTCTGGGAAGATTGATGCCCGTTCGTTAACATTGTTGGCTATGATTGACAATAAGGAGGTGAAAGTATTGGTGGATTCTGGTAGCTCACACTGTTTCATTCGCAGGAAGTTGGCTGAGGAGCTGCATTTGCCAATGATAAAATCCACCAGAATGAGGGTGTTTATGGGTAATGGGGAATTTTTGAGTTGTGAGAAGAAATGTCCCCAAGTTAAACTGCAGGTGCAGGGCCATTGTTTTGAGGTTGATCTCTTTGTTGTGGATTTATTTGATTTGCATATTGTCTTGGGTATGAAATGGTTGGTTACCTTGGGCCGAGTTACTCATAACTATGCTGAGCAATCAATGGAGTTTACTTGGAGAAATTCATTGATAGTGTTGGAAGGTTTGCAATCGAATTCTGATCCTAGCACAGCCATTTCTGCTGAGGGTGGTTTACATTACACAGTAGCTGCATGTCATTCACTTCCAGTTCAGGAGGTGGACCACACTGCTAACAAGGTACTTTCTGATCTTCGATTGTTGCAAGACAAAATTCCGATTTTGGTTTGGAAGACATTGATTAGTTGTCAACATGTCTTTGAGATTCCAAAGTCCTTGCCTCCTTTTCGGGATAGAGCTCATGCTATTCAATTGGTGGATGAATCAAAGCCTGTTAAGGTGAAACCTTACAGGTATCCTTATCACCACAAAACCGAAATAGAAAGGCAAATTGAGGAACTGTTATCTAATAGGTGGATCCAACAAAGTCATAGTGCCTTCTCTTCTCCAGTATTGTTGGTTAAGAAACAAGATAATACATGGAGAATGTGCATTGATTATAGAGCATTGAATTCTATGACAATTAAAGATGCTTTTCCAATTCCCACCATCGATGAACTTTTGGATGAATTATATGATGCTAAAATATTTAGCAAACTGGATTTGCGTTCGGGGTACCATCAAATAAGGATGAAACCAGATGATATCCATAAGACAGCCTTTCGTACTCATGAAGGACATTATGAGTTTAAAGTGATGCCTTTTGGTCTTACCAATGCACCAGCCACATTTCAAGCTGCCATGAATCGAATTTTCCGACCTTATTTGAGGAAATTCATTGTGGTTTTTTTTGATGATGTGCTGATATATAGTTCATCCTTGGAGGAGCATGTTAATCATTTGGAAACAGCACTTCAGTGTTTGTTGCATAATTCATTTTATGTCAAACTTAGCAAGTGTGAGTTTAGTGTGAATGAAATCTCTTACTTGGGTCATGTGGTGACAGCTAGTGGAGTTAAGGCAGATCCCAAAAAGATTGAGGCCATGGTTGATTGGCCAACTCCTACATCCATCAAACAACTAAGAGCCTTCCTTGGTCTCACAGGGTATTACAGAAGGTTTGTCAAAGGTTATGCAACCATTGCTCATCCCTTAACCGAGTTGTTGAAGCAGGACAAAATGTTTTGGTGTGAGAAAGCTGCGGCTGCATTCACAGCATTAAAAGGGGCTATGGCCTCTACCCCCATTTTGCAATTGCCTGATTTTTCTTCCCCTTTTGTGGTGGAGTCTGATGCCTCAAATATCGGTATAGGTGCTGTGTTGCTGCAAGGTGGGAAGCCACTCTCCTATTTCAGTAAGAAGTTGGGCCTGAGAATGGCAGCTTCATCTGCTTATGTCCGCGAATTATATGCACTCACGGAGGCAATTAAACGTTGGCGTCATTTTTTACTTGGTTCTCATTTTATAATTCGCACTGATCATCAGAGTTTGAAGGAATTGTTACATCAGACAATTCAGACAGCAGAACAACAGAAGTATGTCTACAAGCTGATGGGCTATAGCTTTACAATTGAATATAAGTCTGGCATTTCTAATGTAGTTGCAGATGCTTTGTCTAGACAATTTTCTGATGTGGACCAAGCAGCAATTCATGCCTTATATTCAGCACCTTCGTTGGATTTTTGGGAGTTGATAAAGCAAGAAAACAAGGATGCCAAGGAGCTATTAGATATCCATACAGCTTTGGATAATGGCACACATCATAATCCTGACATTATAAGAAAGGATGGCATGCTTTTTCACAGTGATCGATGTTTACTTAGTTCTACTTCTTCTCTTCGACCATCCTTGTTATATGAGGCACATTGCACACCTTTGGGTGGTCATGCAGGTATCCAACGCACGTTTTTGCGTTTATCTGCTTCCTTCTCTTGGAAAAATATGCGAACAGATGTTAAACATTACATAAGAGATTGTGTTACATGTCAACAAATTAAGAGCTCCACTCAGTTGCCATACGGGTTATTGCAACCATTGCCCATTCCCAATGCTATGTTTGATGACTTGACATTGGATTTTATAACTGCTCTTCCTCGTTCAAATGGTTATACTACCATTTTGGTTGTAGTTGATCGTTTGTCGAAGTATGGACATTTTGGTGCATTACCATCTTCCTACACAGCTGTCACGGTTGCACAATTTTTCTGTGAAATGGTGGTTAAGCTTCATGGTTTTCCCAAGTCTTTGGTTTCAGACAGAGATGCTATATTCATGAGTAAGTTTTGGCGTCATCTGTTTCAACTCAGTGGCACGAAACTTCATAATAGTTCTTCCTACCATCCTCAAACAGATGGCCAAACGGAGGTTACGAATCGTTATGTTGAGCAATACTTACGGGCTTTCTGTTCTGAGCAGAATCATAGGTGGTCTCAATTCCTTTGTTGGGCAGAATTGCATTACAATACTTCGGTTCACTCTTCTATAAACATGTCTCCCTTTCAAGCTGTTTATGGAAAGTTACCAACTTTAATTCCTCGATATAAGCAAGGAGAGGTTAACATTGAAGCTGTTGACATGATGCTACAGCAGCGGCAAGCAGTGGTTGATCATCTCAAGGCTAATCTCGTTCGTGCTCAGTCCCGTATGAAACACCAGGCTGATAAGCATAGACAGGATAGGCAGTTTAAGGTGGGGGATCGTGTTTTGGTTCGCTTACAACCATATAGACAAATGTCAGTGGTGAGAAGAGCTAACCATAAGCTTGCCAAGCGTTATTTTGGCCCGTTTACGGTGGAGAAAGTGATTAATGCTGTAGCTTATCAACTGATATTACCCGTTTCATGCATGATCCATCCTGTTTTTCATGTATCACTTTTGAAACCATTTTATGGTACTTCTGAAGTAGGTTTTGCACCGCTTCCGGATGTTAGCAAGGACAACCGGCCAGTGCAACATCCCATAGCTTTACTTGCTTCCCGTCACTTACAAGTTAGAGGTAGATCACGACATCAGTATCTGGTTCAATGGTCTTCTGCAGTTCCAGAAGATGCCACTTGGGAGGATGCTACTATGCTTCGTAGGGTATATCCATGGTTGTCAAACTCGAGATTCTACCTAAACTCGGAAGGGTGAACCAAAATCGTAAATCGCAGAATCGTAACACGGATCGTAAACTCGTAACACTAGATACAAATTATATTTATATATATTTATATGCATATAAAGTAATATAATAAGCGAATTTAATTCAACCAACCAGCATAATAATGTCATATAATAGTCATAATCATATAATGTCTCAAACACATAAAGTCATAGTGATAGCACACAACATTCAAATCCAAAACAATATATCAATCAAATCTCAATGGAATGATGGAATGTCATAATCATCCTCCTCCCCATCATCTTCATCACCATCTTCATCACCATCTTCATCACCATCTTCATTATTTCCTTCATCTTCATCTTCATCTTCATCACCAAAACAATGTTGCATGATGTCTTCTCCACCTTCCCCACCAAGTTCAGAACCACCATCATCTTCAGGTATCATCATCAAAGCATCTTCATCTGTAGCATCTAAGTTAAATTCAGGCATATCCAAATCATCTATATCTTCAATGTTGGATGGACTTCCCACATTTTCCACAATCCATTCATCATCAGATGAAAGATCATCTATACTATATAACTCATGCTCTTGCATAACACTTTTTTTGCGTTCCCTCTTCTTGGCCAGTTTTAAATTGGCCATCACATATACAAGATCATTCATTTTCTGTTGTTTCAGGCGATTTCTTTTCTTGGTATGGACCTAAACAAATACAAACCCAATGAATATATAGCAATTAGCAAGTAATATGTAGTGATTTTAAATTTTAACTATAAAATACAAATCATTTACCATCTCAAAAGCACTCCAGTTACGCTCACATCCAGACGAACTGCATGTCAAGCTTAATATACGAATGGCAAATCTTTGTAACTCTGGATGCTGATATCCATAAGATTCCCACCATTGTGCTGGAGTCTTTAATTTCAAGCCTTCTTGAGCTATTGAACTACCAAAGAAATCTTCTTGCAGCTTGAAAATTTCAATTTGCTTATCAATGTGATTTCTTTCTTCAATACTTGTTGTCATCCTATCCAAACACTGATATAGTCCATGCATAACTTCAAAATCAGCTTTAAAATCAGGACCATAATGAAGTTGAGGATTAAGGTAATAGCCTGCAGCATGCAAAGGTCTATGGAGTTGTCGATCCCATCTACTATCAATGATTGTCCATAGAGGCATATATCTAAGGTGGGAACAAATTGAGTTAGTTTTAAAACAAAGGCTACAAATTATAAGGTTCTTTTGCTTTAAATTCATAATTACCTGCTTTCGACGCCTCTGAGATCGCTTCGAATAGTTTCCTTTGCTTTATCCATTGCTTCATAAATGTATCCCATGGCTGGTTTTTCATCAGAATCAACCATACGAAGCACTTTGATTAACGGAAAAGCACCCCTCAAGCAATTGACAAGGTCCTTCCAAAACTTCTTGTCTATAACCACATCCTCAATATATTTCCCATCCTTTGATTTTGCACACTGGCTAGACTGCCATTTCTCTGAAGTGAACATTCTTTGCAATGGTCCCTTGTTTTCACCTAGACAACCCAAGGTCAGATATGATGTGGCAAAGCGAGTCATGCCTGGCCTCACTAAATCCTTTCCTTTTGTGAAATGTTGTAATAAACAAATTAAGGAAGTCCTTGAATATATATAAGTAGTAATTTTTCTCCCCTTTGCAATGGTATCTTTATGCATTGGTATGCCCTCAAGATCTTCCAACATCAAATCAATGCAGTGAGCGGCACAAGGTGTCCAATACAAATGTAATCTTTTTTCCATCAACAACCTTCCAGCAGCTTTGTAATTGGCAGCATTGTCAGACACAACTTGAACAACATTTTCTTCTCCCACCTCTTTAATAATTTCTTCAAGCATAGCAACAATGGCTTCAGCGGTTTTTGATATATGAGAGGCATCAATAGACTTCAAAAAAACTGTTCCTTTGGGGCTATTTACCAAGAAGTTGATTAATGTCCTCCTCCTTTGATCAGTCCAACCATCAGTCATTATTGTGCAACCTGTTTTCTTCCAAAATGCTTTATGTTTCTCCATATCAGTCATTGTCAACTGCACATGTTGCTTCAAATATTTTTCTCTTATTTCATGGTAGGATGGAGGTTTAAATCCATGACCATGTCGTATAACATCATCAAACATCTCTTGAAATTCATCACTCTTCACAACATTAAATGGAATAGCATTGGCATAAAAAAATTTAGCAATTTTTGAACATGCCGACTCTCTCAAATCCTTCTTAAATAAACAATTGATGGTGGATTGAGTACTCACTCCTTTTCTCTTGAAAATATTTGGAACTTGAGATCGAGAGCTTTCATCTTCTTCCCCTTTTCTTTTTTCTCCAAGTATTTCATATTCATCTTGAGACTGACTACTTGATTTCTTATTTTGCAACAAGAACACAATATCCCACATTTGTTTCTTCACATCATCAGGAACAGATGGGCAAGCTATCACATCTCTTTTAGTCCCAGCCAAATGATGTTTCAGTCTATAAACTCCTCCACTTAGTACCCTTGTACAAAACTTGCATTTAATTTTTTTTGCATTTCCATCCACTATAAATCCATAACTCCATGCAACATCATTCTTACTTCCAAGAGCATTCTTATGAATTTTTTTAGATGTTGTTGTTCCTCCACTTCCACATGCAGTGGTACTATTAACACCACTTGAAGACATTTTCTAAAAATATACAAAACTCAAATTCACAACAAATAATAAAAATTAACCACAATTTAATTGTACCAGTTTCAAGCAAAAATTAAGAGGACAAAAAAAACTTACCACAATTCAAGTGAAATTAACTTAGACTAATTTTAATACAATTAATTTTATTTTTTCCTTTGAATATAAAATCAAACAGAGGCAATTCAAGTGAAAAAATAATAATTTGTTTTGTCAAATAAATCTGATTTGTTTTGGACACCCAAAAAAAAAATCTGATTTAGTTTAGTTTAGTTTACGGTTTATCAAATAAAATAAAAAACTGGTTTTGTTATATAAAATAAAATAAAATAATTTTGTTTTATAAAATAAAAAAAACTGATTCTGTTTTATAAAATAAAATAAACTGATTTTGTTTTATAAAATAAATAAACTGATTTTGTTTTATAAAATAAAATAAACTGATAAATTGATTTTGTTTTATAAAATAAAATAAACTGATTTTGTTTTATAAAATAAAATAAACTGATTTTGTTTTATAAAATAAAATAAATTGATTTTGTTTTATAAATAAAATAAACTATAAATTGATTTTGTTTTATAAAATAAAATAAACTGATTTTGTTTTATAAAATAAAATAAACTGATTTTGTTTTATAAAATAAAATAAATTGATTTTGTTTTATAAATAAAATAAACTGATTTTGTTTTATAAATAAAATAAACTGATTTTGTTTTATAAAATAAAATAAAATGATTTTGTTTTATAAAATAAAATAAAATGATTTATAAAAAAATAAAAAGAAAAACAGAGACGGTGGGTCGCAAATCAGAGAGTCGATTAAATCTGAAACAAAGATCGAAGGCACTAACCGGTGAGGGATGACCGGACGAGGACGATCGATGACGGTGGCAGCACGACGGTCGACGGTCGACGGGCGACGGTGAAGCAGAACACGGTTGCTCCAAGCACGCGACTTCACTCAGCCAGACGATGAAGCACCTGCACGCGGAGAAGCTTCACTCACCGGAGAAGATGGTGGCTTCAAAGGTCTTCGTCAGTCGCGCGACTCTCTCCCACGATGGTGATCTAGGTTTTTTTTAGCTAAAAAAGCCCATTTATACTCACTCATTTCCGGGTCAAATCTTCGGGTATGAGTTTTTTTTCTGTTTTGATTAAATCGTTTTACGCGGACGATTTTACGAGTTTGTCGAAAAACTCGACGTTTCTGCCATTTCCGACCAAAAACGAGTAAACGAAGAACGTGACTCGTAACAGTGATGTTAACTCGTAAACTCGTCCGCTTTCACGAGTAAACACGCGAGTTTAACAACCATGGGTATATCCAACCCTCAACCTTGAGGACAAGGTTGCTGTCGAAGAGCGGGCAGATGTTAGGGACAATGATCTACAAGATCTACCAGCTGTGGAAGGTAGAAGGGCGAGAATGAAGAGTTGTCCATCTTGGGCAATTGATTATGTCCAGTAGTATTACAATGCTTGTTTAGTAATTGTGAGGAACGGTTGAGTCGGTTAGTGGAAGTCCTCCATGTGGGTTTGTTAGCTTACGTGGCATTAGTTGGTTACAACATGTATATAGCACAACTAATAACAGATGTCATTCATTGAAATATACAGAAATATACTTGTTGATTCAGTTACTTGTTTTCTCTCTTCCGATACAGTTACAACACTGTATCAGCAACATCTCCTGCTATGACCACAACCTTCTCTGATATAAAAGATTCAAAATCTTCACCACACTTATCTCGTAGCACTCTAAACAAATCTGTCCGAATGATCTATTATATATGTAACGATTCAAACAATGTGCATATGTCATAAATATTATTATTCATATATAAAAAGCGCTTACATAATTAATCTATAAAACGACATGAAGATTGACGATGTACCTCATTTTGCAAGCGTTGTGCGGCCAACTCAGTGTTTATTGCTCTTATGAGAAGATACAATTTTTGTATCTCTGGCTGGATCCTTAGTACCTTTTCCACAAAAACTGCATGTACAGACGAATTCAGCGACAAGAGTGATTTTTCAAATTATTTTTTACTTACTTTCTTCATTACGTAATAATATAAATCATTAAAAAGTAAAAAGGTCATCACTCAATCTCTTAAGATTTTGGTCTAAAATGGTTTTTTTACTGTGTAAGAGCTTTAATAATCACAAGGTAACGAGTTTGATCCTCACGTCCCCGCTTATGAAATTAAATAAGTATAAAGTAAATAAAAAAATGGGAATATGTACAATATACAGGCTTCAAGTCCAAATAGTTATTAGGTGAGGGGATATAAAATAATATAAATCATTAACCCAATACCTTTAGGTTTTGTATTGAGATAATTCTCTCTCTCTCTATATATATATATATATATATATATATATATATATATATATAAGGGAAAGATCCGTTTATAAAGTTTTTTTACAATTTTACTAAGTATGACCGGTAATACACTCTTAATTGAAGACCAGTCATACTTGGTGTAGTTTGTAAATAAAAAATTATAAATATAACCTTAATATATATATATATATATATATATATATGCTTTAATGTTTTTACAATGAATATAGATAAATTATCTACATTCGCTCCCAAAACGACGTCATTTTGAGTTGAAAATTTAAAAAATTATAATGAAAAGGACTATTATAATCCTGAAATAAATTATGATTAGAAAAATGTCTTCATTTTCGCCTCAAAGAGACGTCGTTTTGGGTTCAATGTAGATAAATTTTCTACAATGACTGTAAAAGCGAACCCATATATATATATATATATATATGGGCTTATGATTTCTCAAGCTGCCGGAGATAATTCTATCTCCGGCTACCAAATCATAACCATACAAAGATGGATCAATGGTAATAAAGGAAGAGAGAGAGAAAAGAGAATCGTAACCAATTAAAGGTGAATCAATTAATATAAGGAAATAAATAAACAAAACGACGTAGTTATTGGGCGGCCAGATATAAACTTATCTCAAGTTGCCGGAGAAATATTTTTTCATATATATATATATATATATAGGGGAATGATCGGTTTACAAACTATTTTTATAAATTATACTAAGTATGACCGGTCATACAATCTTAATTGAAGTTGATCGGTCATATTTAGTATAATTTGTAAATAAAAAATTTATAAATATAACCTTATATATATATATATATATATATATATATGGTTTTATAAGAGTTATGTTGTAGGAAAAATGATTGTGTTATGTTATAGAGATTCGTTTTGCGTGCCAGAGTTTTTTTTGCTGCGGGCCCCACAAAATGTTATGAGTGTAGGAAAATTTTTGTAGTAATATTAAATGATAGATGATAAACCTTATATATATATATATATATATATATATATATATATATATATATATATATATATATATATATATATATACCTTTTGCTAAGAAGCCCGTTGCACCGGTGGCTAAAATGGTCTTTCCCTTGAAAAAGTGTTGTACCATTCCCGAGTCCATTGTGAAGAAGTAAAGTGCTAATTTTGAAGTTATGTGTAACTAAAAGGATGATGATATAGTAATGCTCTAATTTTGAAGTTATGTGTAACAAAAAGGATGATGATATAGTAATGCTCATCCTTGCAAAGTAAGGTTCTTAATTAATTTAGGCATGTACCACCAACTACCACAACTCCCAACATCCACTGCTCCCTATAGTGATGATGTAGTAATGTTCATCACACAGTAGGTACTACTTTACGGTGTATAAAATGGGAGAAATTTTTTTTATCGAAAATGAATAAATTTTGGATGATGGAAATTTTTTTTGCTGAGTAAGTTACTAAAAGATGTTTGATAGGCCCTAATTTTTCCGGAAATATTGGGTTAATTTTACTGATGTTGTGTGTTAATTTTCCTATCATATGGGAAAAATAATTCTACCCCTTCAATGGTAATCTTCCCCAACTATTTTATATAAAAAAGCAAATGATGGAAAAAAAAAAAATTTCTCAGCCATGTTTTTATTTCAACTCCAACCAAACATACACAAATAATTTTCCCCACCTTATTTTCTTAGGAAATTTTTTTTCACCTCCTACCAAACATCCTTTAAATAGAAAATTTTAGTAACTTAGATGAAAATATGATAAAAGGCTAAAAGCAACTAAATATGGTAAGCATCTGTAAAATTTTTCCTTATTTACGCATATATCAACAACAACCACTGCTCCCTATCCTATGAAGTACCGAAACTTTAAAATCTCTTACGTGTCGTGTCTGACATTTCTCGACACTCCAATACTTATTGTAAAGATTCAAAAAAGGTTCAAAAGTTATGTTGCGTTGCATTTTGAGTTCTAACTATTAGATTCGTTAGATTACTATTACTATTTTATTTGGTTTAATGTAAACATTTGAAATATCTTATGTTTCTTTGCAAAATCGATAAGTATTATAAGTTTAACTTCATTTTTTTGTTAAATTATTGAATATTGAATATAATATACACTACATAAATTAAAAATATTATATAATATCAAAATGTGTCTTAATATGCCAAAATTTAATACTTTTTTTTTATAACATTAAGGGGCGAAGCCCAAAGCAAAAATAGAAAAAAACAACTACTAGAAACAAGAAAACAACTACTTAGGGTCTATATCCCTACGAGAGGAAATTCCCTGAAGGTCGTGACCAAATAAATGAGCAAGTTAAAATGGCATAATTCTATGACTCCAGAAACCTGAATGCAAACTTGGCTAACCAATCTACACAGGCATTGCTTCTCTTGGAATATAAGTAAGAGTAACCTTCCAATCCTGATTGATGAGTTCTTGTATCCTAGCCACAATACGAGGCTGACAAGCTGCATTGCGATCAACAAGCAAAGAGAGGATACTTCAGAAGCATCTCCTTCTAGTTCCACCTTCCTAAAGCCCAGTTGCCAAACCATTTTCAGCCATTTTAATACTTTTTAAAACCAGCATGCCAAGTGTCATGTCATGTCGTATCTCATTCCATGTCGGTGCAACATAGTCCTTATCAACAACCACTGCTCCGTACGGTGATGGATCGATGTACTTTTTGTCGGTGTGGGGCAATGTGTTTTAATACCAAAAAATAAAATAGAGGGGTTTAAAACATGCCTTTTATTATTATTATTATTCTTAGTTTTATATTAATATTCTATACACATACACACACATGTTATATTAGAAAGAAAACTTTAGGCCAAAATAATTTATTTCAATATATTAAGTGAGATTTTTTTTAATATATGAAAATTTAATATAATTTTTACTCTTCAGTTTTTAATTTTATAATATTGTCAACGCAAAATTAATTATATTTTGATATTTCAAATGTGA